>CM064574.1:8124393-8224163 GCA_032716605.1 Paralithodes platypus | reverse complement strand
AGGAGGAAAGATGAGGAGAAGGAGGAGGAAGATGAGGAGAAGGAGGAGGAAGATGAGGAGAAGGAGGGGGAAGATAATAATTTGATTTTGATAAATAAAAAAACAAATGGCAAAGGAGGAGGAAGACGAAGAAGAGAAGGAGGAGGAAGAGGGGGAGGGAGAAGAAGGAGGAGGAAGAGGGGGAGGGAGAAGGAGGAGGAGGAAGAAGGGAGTAGGAGGAATAACGAGACGAATAATATACAGAGGAAGTTTAGATGAGGAAAAAGAGGAAGGAAGAATGAGGAGGATGAATACGAGGAAGGAGGTTATTAGGATGAGAGCGGGTAGGTGAAAGAAAGGAAGAAAAGATAAAAAGGCAGTTGTAGTTCAGGAGGAAACAGGTAGAGAGAAGAATCAGAAAAATAAACAGGTGGAGAGAAGAATCAGAAAAATAAACAGGTGGAGAGAAGAATCAGAAAAATAAACAGGTGGAGAGAAGAATCAGAAAATAAACAGGTGGAGAATAGCATCAGAAAATAAACAGGTGGAGAGAAGAATCAGAAAATAAACAGGTGGAGAGAAGAATCAGAAAATAAACAGGTGGAGAGAAGAATCAGAAAATAAACAGGTGGAGAGACGAATCAGAAAATAAACACGGGGAGAGAAGAATCAGAAGAAAATAAACAGGTTGGAGTAGAAGAATTCAGAAAATAAACAGGGGGAGAGACGAATCAGAAAAATAAACAGGTGGAAGAGAAGAATCAGAAAAAAATAAACAGGTGGAGAGAGGAATCAGAAAAATAAACCAGGTGGAGAGAAGAAATCAGAAAAAAATAAACAGGTAGAGAGAAGAATCAGAAAAATAAACATGTGGAGAGAAGAATCAAAAAAATAGAAAAGGTAGAGAGAAGAATCAGAAAAATAAAACATGTGGAGAGAAGAAATCAGAAAATTTAAAAACAGGTTGAGAGAAGAATCAGAAAATAAACAGGTGGAGAGAAGAATCAGAAAAAAAAATAAACAGTGTGGAGAGGAAGAATTCAGAAAAAGATAACACAGTGTTGAGAGAAGAATCAAACTCAACCGGTGGAGAGTAAGATCCGAAAAATAAACAGTTGGAGAGAAGAATCAGAAAAATAAACAGCAGTGGATAGAAGCAATCAGAAAAATAACCAGGTGGAAGAGAAGAATCAGAAAAAATAAAGCCAGGTGGTGATAGAAGAATCGAAAATAACAGAGAGAAGAATCAGAAAATAAACAGGTGAGGAGAAGGGAATCAGAAAAATAAACAGGTGGAGATAGAATCCGAAAAATAAACAGGTGGAGTAGAAAAATCAGAAAACACACACGGTGGAGAGAAGAATCAGAAAATAAACAGGTGGAGAGAAGAATCAGAAAAATAAACAGGTGGAGAGAAGAATCAGAAAATAAACAGGTGGAGAGAAGAATCAGAAAATAAACAGGTGGAGAGAAGAATCAGAAAAATAAACAGGTGGAGAGAAGAATCAGAAAAATAAACAGGTGGAGAGAAGAATCAGAAAAATAAACAGGTGGAGAGAAGAATCAGAAAAATAAACAGGTGGAGAGAAGAATCAGAAATATAAACAGGTGGAGAGAAGAATCAGAAATATAAACAGGTGGAGAGAAGAATCAGAAATATAAACAAGTGGAGAGAAGAATCAGAAATATAAACAGGTGGAGAGAAGAATCAGAAAAATAAACAAGTTAAAGGACTAAGTTGAGGGAGTACAGAAGAAAACGAAAAAGAGGAAGAACAACAGGAAGAAGAACAAGGTAGGGGTAAAGAAAAGGACCAGAATAAAGTAGGAAGCAAAACAGAGAGGACAGTCCATAGATCCGAGGGCGATATAATACATGAGAGGAGAAAGGGAATGACCGTGCTGAGAGAGAGAGAGAGAGAGGGTGGCGGAGGGGGGAGAGAAGGAAGGAAGGAAGGAGGGAGAAGAGGGGAGTGAAGAAAAACGAGAGAACAAATGAGAGAGGGAAGAGTCATATGAGTGAATGAGTAAGACACAGAAGTCTATGGTCTAGGAATATAGAAATCAATCGCAACATCAGCAGCAACAATGACAATACATATTTGAGTGGGACCCTAGGCAACTGATATAGACCGTAACAAGAAAGAGAGATAGACCAGCGAAAGAGACCCCAAGGGGAGACCATAAAGACCAGACTATATTATTCAAGGAGTTCACACACAAACCACAATGACATCGCTCAATCGCTCATTTCCATTTTACTCGACAATAGCTTGCGGTAAGTGGTGTATTTTACTCGACAATAGCTTGCGGTAAGTGGTGTATTTTACTCGACAATAGCTTGCGGTAAGTGGTGTATTTTACTCGACAATAGCTTGCGGTAAGTGGTGTATTTTTATTTCAACATACCAATGTGTGTGTGGGGGATTATGCGCTATATTCGAATAAACATTACAAGGAAACGTAATATCACACGAACACTTGTTTCTTCAACACAGGTATGACAACATAATTATGAGGTAAACTTTTAAATTAATTCTGTCACGTAAATTTATCTATCATAATTCTAGTTTCTGAAATTGGTGCCATACAAAATGTTGACCACCGGAAGTTGACGATGAAAAAGTTCCGTGTGATACCCCCTTAAGGGGAGGTAGTCCGTTTTTGATGGTCCCCCTTCTTCCTCATATTTAGCCCCATTAGTGTTCAAATTTTATGACGTTCGGCCCATTAGTTTGACGATTTTAAGATTTTTCATCCAATTCCTTTGCCAATATTAAGATTTTTCGTGGTATTTAGTTGTCGATTATTTGCTGGTGAGCGATAGCGAGCCTGTAATTTAAAAGATACAGGCCTTCGGCCGGGATATTTTTCTATCGAAAAATGTACAAATTTATCTTGAATGAGGGTCTTGGATTTTTTTTTTAAAGCTTGATGGAGGTTTAGGGAGGAAACTAAAAACATGATAAAGATACATAAATGAGGAAATACATACGCCCATCCCCCCTTAAATACATACGCCCATCCCCCCTTAAATCTATTGCACGTTGCTGGGAGACATACAGTAGTGTAGTAGTGTGTAATGAAACTAATGTACACACGTGGCTTTAGATTACAAATTTCCACTGACTCTAAAAATACCGATTTCCAGTGTTGAACTACATAGATCTACATTATACATTTAACTTTATCTAGTCAGTGTCCAAACTGGTTAAGTAACATTTTGTCATATGATGGAAGAGCAAAGGTGAATATATATATATATATATACTTCACTAGTTACCCACATTCGACCCCAGATTGTCATGATTGAAAATTGTCGAATTGGCCAAGTTGGTGAATTTGTCCGAGGTGGTCGAATTTCGGCCATATTGTTGAGTGTGGTCGAGCAGTTGAATTGATTGAAATGGTCAAATTACGTTGAACATTCCAGCCGAAGTATGCTGACTGGACCTTACGAACGACTTCAATCAGTCCAGTCGAATTGGACCATGAGGGTGAGTTGGGCCAAGCGGTCGAATTGGTCCAAGCTGATCAAGTTGGGCCTAGCACAGTCGAATTGGATTGCGGCAGTTGTAATTATGGGCTCAGGGGATTAAAAATGGCTGAGTGAATATTTGGGTGAAGCAGTTGAATTGGATTGAACGGTCAAATTGGCCCAAGTAGTTGACCTAGCCAATAATATGTTGGTACACTCGGAAACCATAATCTTGTAGCTCAGCTGGGTCGGGGTCAGAGGCTTGGATCGGACCCTTTCTGAACGGCAGCCCACTCTAAGAATTACAAGGCCACACACACAAACATACTGTACAAGTTTCCAACCAATAGACACTTGATTCTCCGTTTGTTATGCATAATTATGCAAATATTTTGATATAAATCAGTTAGTTTTCATTTGCCACACATTCAGTGTAATCCTTAAATCAATCCACCTCTTCATCCGGAGAAGGGCTATACTAATGAAGAATGAGTCTGATGGAAACAATATGCTCCAACGTCCTGATGCTGACAGTCACGAGTGGCTGAGCTGATACCGGCGGTAAATGGTTAATTATATTCATGAAATAACTACTGAGGATGAACCTTGGTATTATATCACACACACACACACACACACACACACACACACACACACACACACACACACACACACACACACACACACACTCAGCCTGCAATTTTAAGAGAAACCGGCCTTGGGCCGGGAAATTTTCTACCGAAAAATGTACACATTTATCTTGAAAGGGTGTCTAGGGGGCGTTTTTCTAAGCTTGATGGAGGTCTAGGGAGGAAACTAACAAAATATATGAATACATGAATTATTAGACCAAACAAACGGCCAGTCTCCCCTTAATGCCCTTGGGAGAGGCGGGGAGGGCGTTATTTGTGGTGGGTGGGGGATCATTGCATGTTGGCCAAAGGTTAACTGCTTCTATTCGAGTACCAAATGAAAGCACTGATGAAGTTCCATTCAAAAACGTCCATTAGTTATTTTAGACATTTTGCCTACAAACAGATAAATAACAAACAGAGAACGACGATCACATAAGCTTCACATAATCCCTTATGCAAAAAGTTAACAGCAACAAGAACAGCAGTATCAATAATAAATCTATCTATCTATCTATTTACTCAGGCCCAAACTCCACTTATCCTTTTGTTTTAATAATAAATACAACAACAATAGCAATGACAACAACAGAAACAATAACAATTACTACAACAACAACAATAACAATACAAAAACACAATAAACATGACTACAATACAATCGGTAATCAAATAATGTTCCATAGTTATAGTAAACTAAATCGAGGCTCCATAGAAATGCTATAGAAACCAGACAGAACCCAAAAAGGATCACAGAATGACCACTTAAGGGGAGACTGACCGTTTGTTTGGTCTATTAGTTCATTTATATATGTATTGTTTTAGTTTCCTCCCTAGACCTATATCAAGCTTAGAAGAACACCCCCTAGACCCCCCTTTAAGATAAATTTGTACATTGTTCGGTAGAAAAATATGCCGGCCGAAGGCCGGTTCCTCTAAATATTACAGGTTCGCTATCGCTCGCCAGGAAATAATAGACACCTAAATGGCACGAAAGGTCTTAAAATTGACAACAAAATGGGTCGAAAGGTGTTAAAATCGTCAAACTAATGGGCCGAACGTCTTATAATCTCAAAACTAGTGGCTAAACATTAGGGAGAAGGGGGTCCAGAAAAACGGTTTTCCTCCCCTTAATTACCTCATAAGGAGCGAGAAACAAGCCAACACGATATTTATCAGAACAATAACAATAACTATAACAAGACCATTAAGAACACCTCCACCACCAATATCAACATAAAAATACACACGAAAAAAACACATTATAAACAAATATATACCACCACCAACACCACCACCACCAACAACAACAACAATTCAAAAATCCCTCATAAAAGAAACAGGAAAACAAATAAACCCTGTAGAGATCCCCCCCCCCCCTCCTACCAAACTCGCCATAGAAATTAGCCAAGACCCAATAAGACCTTAAAGAGACTACCCGAAGACCACAAGAGGGGCTAAAGACCGCGCGAGGGAAACAGAAGATCACATTATAAGGGACTAAGGGGACGAGAGACACAGTAATAGGCCATTCATCGTTACAGTAACAACAACAACAGCGGCAACAACAGCTATAACAACAGCACCTATGGCAACAACTACACTTTATATACCAACAAAACAACAACACTATCACTATCAACAATAATACCAACAATGACAATCCCCGAATTTCACAACAAATACAAAATAAATAGACAAATAAACACCCTAACGATCTCTTTCCTCTTCTCCCCCAAACCAAACATGGTATAGAATCTAGAAAAGACCAAAGAAGACTCTAAAGAGGCTTCCTTAAGACCACAAGGACTAAATACTACGCAAAGGGAGATTAAGACACCATTTTAGGAGATACAAAGGACGATAAACATGGTAATCGGCCATTAATCGTAACAATAACCCCAGTAACAACAACAACAGCTATAATACCAAATACTTGCTGTATATTGCAAAGCACCTGGAACAACACTAAAGCAACAACACCATCATCATCACCACTACCTCCAACAACAACGACACCATCAACAATATTAAAAATATAAACAATATTAACATCATCGTCATCACCACTACCTCCACCAACGACACCATCAACAATAACAACAATATCAACATCATCATCACCACTACCTCCACCAACAACGACACCATCAACAATAACAACAATATCAACATCTAGATCTCAAGTGATTTCTAGATCTCAAGTGACGGCGTCTTTTCCGTGGATTGACCTCCCAATCTACCAAGATTGGAAGCCAAAGGGTCACATTTTTCCCTTGCCCCTCAACTTTCTCTTCATAATTGCTGAGGGGCACAGGGCCCTGGGTGGGGCTTTGGTTTCCCGGGCGTTTCTGCACCCTCCTCGACTCCCCGCCATGGAGTGGCTTCGGTCACCCAGGCTTTATTGTGGTCGGCAGGGAGGGTTCTGTGGGGGCGCTCGGTTATGGCTTTGGAATTGCTCGGGGCCTTGGGGCTGTTCGGCCAGGCAGCTTGGGAAACAACAACAACAATATCAACATCATCATCACCACTACCTCCAACAACTACGACACCATCAACAATAACAACAATATCAACATCATCATCACCACTACCTCCAACAACAACGACACCATCAACAATAACAATATCAACATCATCATCACCACTACCTCCAACAACAACGACACCATCAACAATAACAACAATATCAACATCATCATCACCACTACCTCCAACAACAACGACACCATCAACAATAACAACAATATCAACATCATCATCACCACCTCCAACAACAACGACACCATCAACAATAACAACATCATCATCACCACTACCTCCAATAACAACGACACCATCAACAATAACAACATCATCATCACCACTACCTCCAACAACAACGACACCATCAACAATAACAACATCATCATCATCACCACCTCCAACAACAACGACACCATCAACAATAACAACAATATCAACATCATCATCACCACTACCTCCAACAACAACGACACCATCAACAATAACAACAATATCAACATCATCATCACCACTACCTCCAACAACAACGACACCATCAACAATAACAACAATATCAACATCATCATCACCACTACCTCCAACAACAACGACACCATCAACAATAACAACAATATCAACATCATCATCACCACTACCTCCAACAACAACGACACCATCAACAATAACAACATCATCATCACCACTACCTCCAACAACAACGACACCATCAACAATAACAACAATATCAACATCATCATCACCACTACCTCCAACAACAACGACACCATCAACAATAACAACAATATCAACATCATCATCACCACTACTTCCACCAACGACACCATCAACAATAACAACAATATCAACATCATCATCACCACTACCTCCACCAACGACGCCATCAACAATACAATATTAACAATAACAACAACACCTACAGCAGTAACAACAACAACAAGTGGGGCACTCGGTAGAGCGCATACCTCTGCCTATATTGGCTGGTTCTTTACCATAATATCATAAGCCTAAACTTTCTTCTGGATCTGGGTTCCTGAAAATTATCTGGATCGCCTCCTAAATAGAATAATTTCTTCCTTGGCACATAATCTATCTGTCTACTAAATCATGTGAAAATCTCCGGACGCCTCCTATATGGAAGCCAAACAAGGGACTGGAGTTCTCGAAAAGAGGCTCCAGTCCTGTCGCGAGTCTTGACTTACAGTGTGCTGGCTTAATAATCCAATACGGTTGATAGCCTCTGAAGTCCTATTTTAACAAACTATATGGAATCACTGCTTCGTTGGCTCATATCCTATCTGTCCACCAATTTTGTGAAAATCTCCAGATCGCCTCCAAAATTGAATAACTTCTTCTTTAGCGCATATTCTACCTGCTCACCAATTATCGTTAACATCAGCTCATAAGTTTGTGAGATATCTATTTACAGACATCCAGGTGCCACGACCATCAGATCCCTAGGATTGCCAGCGGAATTATATGATCACACTCCTCTCTAACTTGTACTCTCTTTGCCCAGGTCCCTTGATGACAATGGTGGCTAATATGAGAGAGAGAGAATGAGAGAGAGAGAAAGAGAGAGAGAGAGAGAGAGAGAGAGAGAGAGAGAGAGAGAGAGAGAGAATGTGTGTGATAGTGTGTGACACACACGCACTCCCCCCCAAAAAAAAAAAAAAATATATATATATATATATATATATATATATATATATATATATATATATATATATATATATATATATATATATATTAATATATGACATAAAAATTGTGTTTTAGAATTGTTCCCGAACTAAATCGAATATTCCCAATAATTCTATAAGAATATTTACATTTCGGAGGCTCGTTTTGCTGTTCAAGGTTTGATATTATTCGTGACCACCGCTTCGTGAATTTATGGAGTCCGGCAATAGATAGGTAGATAAATATATATATATATATATATGTCTTGGAGTGTACTTGCTTAATAGATAGACACATTAACTATAACATAAAACTTTGACTCTTGATAGGTAGGGTTCTGAATTTCGTTGGAGGTGTTTGGTGTTGTGGTGAAGTTAATAAACAATAGATTAGCTATAAGTCCATGTGAGGTACAGAACAATACAGTTGTTTTGTCTCATGAATTCTGCGTACAAGTGTTGGTTCAGGTGAGGACATTTCAATGACCTCTATAAACTAAAGGCGGAGTCACACGAACGATTTTTCTGTCAAATTGTATGGGCAATTGTGGTCTGGCAGCTTCCAATTATAAGTTCCATATTATATAAACCACCTACCATAATCTACCGTCGATCTAGTTTCAATTTACAATACGAAAAAGCCTCAAAATAGTGCGAGAAAATACTTATTCATATAAAATTGCCGGAAAATGCGCTCGTGTGACACTGCCTTAAGGTGGGGTGACCTGCTTTTTTAATTTCTCTCCTTTTCTCTCTTTCTTTGGCTTGTATCCATTTGGCCCCATTCAGCCTACTGTTTTAAGACGTTTATCCCCATCCAGGTGTCATTTTTTTACTGGTGTGCGGTAGCGAGCCAGCATATTTTTTATTTTTGTTTGACAGCAGGCTAAATTTGTACATTTTTCAATAGAAAAGTGTCTCCGGCGAAGCCTGATTTCTTCATATAATGCTGGCTCGCTATAGCTCGCCAGGAAGAAATCGACACCTAGATGGGGATAAACGTCTTAAAATAGTTGGCTGAATGGGGCCGAAAGGTTACAAGCCAGAGAAAGAGAGAAAAGGAGATAACAAAAGCAGGTCACCCCCCTTAAGGTGGATTTCTTTCATCTGTAATTATGTTGTGTTATTTGATATGGCTAAATATATAGGCAAGGGAAGGAAGCAATGGGTAAGGAAAACATGGAGAAAAAAAATAAAAAAAAATAAAAGAAACATTGGGAAATTAAATATATCGTGTAGCGAGAAAAACTTAAATACGCATAACCATTACGCGGAAAGAAGAAAAATATATAAAACCACTAAAGTATTTACGGAATGAAAAGGAAAATAGGAAATATAATATATGGAGATAAAACAGAAGCAGGGAAAAACCAATGGAAAGAAAACGAGGATACATTGAATGGGTCACTGCGGAAATGAGAGAGAAAGAAATGTGGTTAATAAATCAAAGCTATAATTATCGAAACGGGGAGAGGAAGTCGTGTGGGAGGATGTGATGAAGAGAGAGAGAGAGAGAGAGAGAGAGAGAGAGAGAGAGAGAGAGAGAGAGAGAGAGAGAGAGAGAGAGAGAGAGAGAGAGAGAGAGAGAGAGGAGAGAGAGAGAGAGAGAGAGAGAGAGGAGAGAGACAGAGACAGAGAGAGAGAGAGAGAGAGAGAGAGAGAGAGAGAGAGAGAGAGAGAGAGAGAGAGAGAGAGATGCGGACAGTTACTTGTGACAGAAGGCTTCAATTAAGGGGAGATTTCCACTTGAGGGATTTTTTCTTGACTCCTTTCTCCCTCATGTTTAGCCCCATTGTTTTTTTTCGAATTTTAAGACGTTCGCCCCATTAGTTTGGCGGTTTTAAGAAATTTCAACCCATGTCTGTCAATTTTAAGACCTTTCGTGCCATTTAGGTGTCGATTTTATCCTGGCGAGCGATAGCGAGCCTGTAATTTAAGAGGAACCGGCTTTCAGCCGGGAAATTGTTCTACCGAAAAATTTACAAATTTATCTTGAAAGGGGCTCAAGGGGGTGTAATCTTAAGCTTGAAGGATATCTAGGGACCAAACTAAAAACCTCCCCTTAATCACCTGTACAAGTAGCGGGTACACTATTATATAAACTAGAGCCTATGTGGTACACGGGAATGCTCGATCATTTTACCTCCGTGTACCAGAATTGTTCAATAAGTAATGTACCACTCATCACTGCAGGCAATTGCACAGTTGACCACATGGAATTCCAAAACTCAATTTCTTCATCGGTCTACTCGTCGCCCCCTTCCAGAAAACAATGACCTACTCATAAACAACAGATAAACTAACCCTTCATCTTCTCTTAATATTATCGGTGTTTCTTTTTCTTCGGATCTCTCTTGGAAAGATCACATTACCACTCTGGCTAAAACAGCTTCCCAGAAGCTGGGTGTGCTCAACCACCTCCGGGGGTTCTTTACCCCTGTGCAGGTTCTTTCTCTGTACAGGAGCACAGTGCGTCCTTGTATTGAGTATTGTTCACACGTGTGTGGAAGATCCTCTCACACAGCACTTCTAGACAAAGTAGAAAGGAAAGCCTTTTGTATCATTAACTCACGTCCACTCACCAACTCTTTGCAATCACGCTCTCTTCGCCGCAATGTTGCATCTCTCTCACTATTCTACCGCTATTGCAATAATCAGTGTTCCTCAGAGCTCTCTCAGTGTATACCAGCCCCTCTTCGTAGAGCACGTAGCACCCGTCTTGCAACACAATCCCACCCCTACTCTGTGCAACTCTCCAACCCAAGAGTGAAACGTTATTCTCAATAATTCTTCTATTCAACAGCCGAGCTCTGGAACTCTCTCCCAGAATCAGCATTTCCCTCTTCCTATGAAATTAATTTGCTTTAAACTCTGTGTTTCCAGGCATTTTGGTTCGAACGTCCCTTGATTTTGGCCCTGTCACTCTTTCAACTCTGGCAGAGGCACTTGCTACAGGCAATTCTGCCTCTTGTCTCCCTCACTCACATAGAAAACAAACAAATACACACTCCTAGATTTTATGATTGAAAGGAAAATTAGTACGATATAAATAGAAATACTTAGAAATACTTAGGCAATAGATAAATTATAATAGCAATTACCGGTTCCATAGCAATGTATTCTAGTAAGTCAAGCATACTATATTTACTTCCATTCATAAACTCACTGAATGAGTATGAACTAATGTAGGCAACTGTATATAACCCCTTCAAGATTCGGGTACGCATAAATTAAGTTTGTTGTAGCTATCAGTAGACTAATTTATCCTGTTTTGGAATGAATTAATTCATCAATTATGATAATACTTTTCACCTTTCATTTTTATATAGCCTTCCAAAGTGGAGTTAAAGGGGAGCGATGGGTCGTTTTTCTGGTCCCCTTTCTCCCTCGTGTTAAGCCCTATTTGGTTTGAGATTATAAGACGTTCGGCCCATTAGTTTGGCGATTTTAACACCTTTCGCCCCATTTCGTTGTCAATTTTAAGTACTTTCGTGCTATTTAGGTGTCGATATTTTCCTGGCGAACGATAGCGAGCCTGATATTTTAAGAGGAACCGGCCTTAGGCCAGGAAAATGTTCCACCGACAAATGTACAAATATATCTTGAAGGGGGGGTCTAGGGGGTGTTTTTCTAAACTAAGAAATAAAGGAATAATTGAATTAATAGACCAGAAAAGCGACCCATCTCCCCTTAAACGGTTTACTATTAGCAAGAATGAAGTGGATAAAGTGTCCTAATATTGAGAGGGTTAAATAGATAGACCAGTAGGAAGATAGGTAGATACATAGATAGATAGAGAGGGTGGGGAGGATTTGCAAGTTGTGTTTGTATTTCAAAAGTCTTGACGTTTATTTCAAGGAATAGACGCCAATTACACAGTCAATTTGCATATCGTTAAAACTAATATCAATAGGTTCAGGAATGATTGGTAGCGAGGTCGGTCCTATGTGATCTGTGCCCCATAAAATGTTCTTCCCTCTCACACAAGCATTATGATTCCATGTCATCTCAACCAGTAGACCATTTCAACCAGTGCCAAATTAACCCAGACCAACCAAACCAGTGCCAAAATATAGTACTAACCTAACCTAACCTAACCGTATTGGTTGATTTGGTACTGGTTGAGAGCTACTGGTTGAAATGGTCTACTGGTTGAGTTGACCGGTAACCATTCATAAAACAGTTGAGTATAGTATATGCGTACGATTAGAATTGTATCCAGTATTCGATAAATGTATATTAAAGGGAGGTTTTTAGTTTATTACCTTAACCTCCATCAAACCTAAAATTAAACCGCCTTGACCTCCTTTCAAGATAAATGTGTACATTTTTCGGTAGAAAAATGTCCAGGCCGAAGGCCGGTTCCTCTTAAATTACAGGCTCGCTATCGCTCGCCAGGGAAAAATCGACACCTAAGTGGCACGAAAGGTCTTAAAATTGTCAGAAATGGGGTGAAAGGTCTTAAAATCGCCAAACTAATGGGGCGAACGTCTTAAAATCTCAAAGACAATGGGGCTAAACATGAGGGAGAAAGGGGTCAAGAAAAAAATCCCTGAAGTGGATATCTCTCCTATTAATCGTGGTCATGTGCGGTATTTCTACCTGTCTTGATGGTGTAATGGTTAGACCGTATAAGTTCTGCACGAGATATCCTGGGTTCGAATCCAGGGAGAATCACACGCGTTCATTAATTTCATTTGGGGGGTTATTGGTGTTAAGGGGAGGTATTTAGTTTGTTCCCTACGTTTTCATCAAGCTTAAATTTATTACACCCCCTAGACCCCCTTTCAAGATAAATTTGTACATTTTTCGGTAGAAAAATGCCCCGGCCAGAGGCCGGTTTCTCTTAAATTACAGGCTCGCTATCGCTCGCCAGGAAAAAATCGACACCTTAATGGCACGAAAAGTCTTAAAATTTACAGAAATGGGGCAAAATGTCTTAAAATGTCAAAAATACTAGGGCGAACGTCTTAAAATCTCAAAAAGCAATGGGGATAAACATGAGGGAGAAAGAAGTTCAGAAAAAAATCCTCCAGTTGGAAATCTCCCCTTAAGGACATTAGTATGTAATATAATGATGAATCCTATAGCCTACAGTGTTTATGTACATAGGTCAAAACGGCCACAATCTTAGAAACTGACAACCAAAACAGCCAGAAACCAGAACATCCCGAATTGTATTTGATCTATAGTCTCTTTATTGATTATGGTGGTAAATTGAATCTTTTAGCAGCTGATTTCGAAATAACTAATAGAGAAATGTGAAACTACTGTCTTTCCATCATAACAATGCCAAGTTTTCATAATAATCCACAAATTTAGCTATTTAACTTTCGTAATAGCTGGGTAATCAATAATGGAGCATGCCAATTTACCAACAGCTGGGAAATATAATTGGTTAGTTTTAATGTGGTACTGTATAGTCGTGGTCATTAATACTAGTACATTTTTATTGACGTTTCGACATATTTAAGGAACCTCCGAAATACAAATTAGGTAAAGAATCATTTGACTGTACCAAGACTTCATTTGAGACCTCTGGTGGACGCTTCCGAATTAGCGCCAGAGCTACGACTGTCGACATCAACAGTATCCCAACACCTAGGTTACACACAGTTGATCTCGATTGTTTGTGATTCTACATGTTTTTATTTTACAGCATACGACTACACTAAGTGCTTATATAGTATAGTACCGGTGGAAAGTCCATATGGAGCTCATAATGACTACAAACATAATTATAAGCTGATTAATTATCATAACAAAATAGGCGCAACAATACTTGCTAACTTTGTAATATAAATATACGTTATTTATGAAGATGGGTGATTTTTTAATATATAAAACAAAAATCTTGAATGGCCACAGTCCTACACAATTACACTTCTAAACGGCCTCAGTCTGTTAAACTTTCCATAACGCAATTTACAGTCGCAGTTGCTAATGCTTGTACCGGTACTGTACATATACTGTATTTTCGAAGCTGTTTTGGGTTAAAATGAAACTCAATTTCTCCCTATCAATAAATGCCTACAGTGGCCGATAGAGGCGCTGAACGCAATATTTACCGCGGTGCATTGTGGGAAATTGGCGACATCGCGGACCTATCCACTCTCCGTCTCCTTAAACAATTCTTTATTATAAGCAGTTAGTTGAACTTTCTGTAGCTGACACATAATTTGGTCAATGCATACTGTATGCATTGACCAAATTATGTGTCAGCTACAGAAAGTTCAACTAACTGCTTATAATAAAGAATTGTTTAAGGAGACGGAGAGTGGATAGGTCCGCGATGTCGCCAATTTCCCACAATGCACCGCGGTAAATATTGCGTTCAGCGCCTCTATCGGCCACTGTAGGCATTTATTGATAGGGAGAAATTGAGTTTCATTTTAACCCAAAACAGCTTCGAAAATACAGTATATGTACAGTACCGGTACAAGCATTAGCAACTGCGACTGTAAATTGCGTTATGGAAAGTTTAACAGACTGAGGCCGTTTAGAAGTGTAATTGTGTAGGACTGTGGCCATTCAAGATTGTGGCCGCTTAAGACTGCAGCCATTTAAAAGTGTGGCCGTTTAGAACTGTGGCTTTTTAGAAATGTGTCCGTTTAAGACAGTAGCTGTTTAGGAGTGTGCCTGTTTAGGAGTGTGCCCGTTTAGGAGTGTGCCCGTTTAGGAGTGTGCCCGTTTAGGAGTGTGCCCGTTTAGGAGTGTGCCCGTTTAGGAGTGTGCCCGTTTACGAGTGTGACCGTTTACGAGTGTGACCGTTAAAGAGTGTGACCGTTTAGGGCTGTGACCATTTAAGAGTTTGCCTGTTTAGGAGTGTGGCCGTTTAGGAGTGTGGCTGTTTAGGAGTGTGGCCGTTTAGGAGTGTGGCCGTTTAGGAGTGTGGCCGTTTAGGAGTGTGCCTATTTAGGAGTGTGGCCGTTTAGGAGTGTGGCCGTTTAGGAGTGTGGCCGTTTAGGAGTGTGGCCGTTTAGGAGTGTGGCCGTTTAGGAGTGTGGCCGTTTAGGAGTGTGGCCGTTTAGGAGTGTGGCCGTTTAGGAGTGTGGCCGTTTAGGAGTGTGGCCGTTTAGTAGTGTCGCCGTTTAGTAGTGTCGCCGTTTAGTAGTGTCACCGTTTAGTAGTGTGGTCGTTTAGTAGTGTGGTCGTTTAGTAGTGTGGTCGTTTAGTAGTGTGGTCGTTTAGTAGTGTGGTCGTTTAGTAGTGTGGTCGTTTAGTAGCGTGGCCGTTTAGCAGTGTCACCTTTTAGTAGTGAGGTCGTTTAGTAGTGTGGTCGTTTAGTAGTGTGGTCGTTTAGTAGTGTGGTCGTTTAGTAGTGTTGACCTTTAGGAGTGTGGCCGTTAAGTAGTGTGGCCGTTTAGGAGTGTGGCCGTTAAGTAGTGTTGACCTTTAGGAGTGTGGCCGTTAAGTAGTGTGGCCGTTTAGGAGTGTGGCCGTTTAGTAGTGTCACCGTTTAGTAGTGTCACCGTTTAGTAGTGTGGTCGTTTAGTAGTGTGGTCGTTTAGTAGTGTGGTCGTTTAGTAGTGTGGTCGTTTAGTAGTGTGGTCGTTTAGTAGTGTGGCCGTTTAGCAGTGTCACCTTTTAGTAGTGAGGTCGTTTAGTAGTGTGGTCGTTTAGTAGTGTGGTCGTTTTGTAGTGTGGTCGTTTAGTAGTGTGACCGTTTAGTAGTGTGACCGTTTAGTAGTGTGACCGTTTAGTAGTGTGGTCGTTTAGTAGTGTGGTCGTTTAGTAGTGTGGTCGTTTAGTAGTGTGGTCGTTTAGTAGTGTGGTCGTTTAGTAGTGTGGTCGTTTAGTAGCGTGGCCGTTTAGTAGTGTGGCCGTTTAGTAGTGTGGTCGTTTAGTAGTGTGGTCGTTTAGTAGTGTGGTCGTTTAGTAGTGTGGCCGTTTAGTAGTGTGGCCGTTTAGTAGTGTGGTCGTTTAGTAGTGTGGTCGTTTAGTAGTGTCACCGTTTAGTAGTGTCGCCGTTTAGTAGTGTCACCGTTTAGTAGTGTGACCGTTTAGTAGTGTGACCGTTTAGTAGTGTGACCGTTTAGTAGTGTGGTCGTTTAGTAGTGTGGTCGTTTAGTAGTGTGGTCGTTTAGTAGTGTGGTCGTTTAGTAGTGTGGTCGTTTAGTAGTGTGGTCGTTTAGTAGTGTGGTCGTTTAGTAGTGTCACCGTTTAGTAGTGTGACCGTTTAGTAGTGTGGCCGTTTAGTAGTGTGGCCGTTTAGTAGTGTGGCCGTTTAGTAGTGTCGCCGTTTAGTAGTGTGGTCGTTTAGTAGTGTCGCCGTTTAGTAGTGTGGTCGTTTAGTAGTGTCGCCGTTTAGTAGTGTGGTCGTTTAGAAGTGTGGTCATTTAGTAGTGTGGCTGTTTAGTAGTGTGGCCGTTTAGTAGTGTGGCCGTTTAGTAGTGTCAGCGTTTAGTAGTGTCAGCGTTTAGTAGTGTGGCCGTTTAGTAGTGGGGCCGTTTAGTAGTGGGGTCGTTTAGTAGTGTGGCCGTTTAGTAGTGTGGCCGTTTAGTAGTGTGGTCGTTTAGTAGTGTGGCCATTTAGTAGTGTGGCCGTTTAGTAGTGTGGCCGTTTAGCAGTGTGGTCGTTTAGTAGTGTGGTCGTTTAGTAGTGTAGTAGTTTAGTAGTGTGGCCGTTTAGTAGTGTGGTCATTTAGTAGTGTGGCCGTTTAGTAGTGTGGTCGTTTAGTAGTGTCGCCGTTTAGTAGTGTCGCCGTTTAGTAGTGTCACCGTTTAGTAGTGTGGTCGTTTAGTAGTGTGGTCATTTAGTAGTGTGGCCGTTTAGTAGTGTGGCCGTTTAGTAGTGTGGTCGTTTAGTAGTGTGGTCGTTTAGTAGTGTCACCGTTTAGTAGTGTGGCCGTTTAGCAGTGTGGCCGTTTAGTAGTGTAGTTGTTTAGCAGTGTGGCCGTTTAGTAGTGTAGTCGTTTAGTAGTGTGGTCGTTTAGTAGTGTGGCCGTTTAGTAGTGTAGTCGTTTAGTAGTGTGGCCGTTTAGTAGTGTGGCCGTTTAGTAGTGTGGTCGTTTAGTAGTGTGGCCGTTTTGGAGTGTGGCCATTTAGCAGTGTCACCGTTTAGTAGTGTGGTCGTTTTGGAGTGTCACCGTTTAGTAGTGTGGCCGTTTTGGAGTGTGGCCATTTAGCAGTGTCACCGTTTAGTAGTGTGGTCGTTTTGGAGTGTCACCGTTTAGTAGTGTGGCCGTTTTGGAGTGTGGCCATTTAGCAGTGTTACCGTTTAGTAGTGTGGTCGTTTTGGAGTGTCACCGTTTAGTAGTGTGGCCGTTTAGCAGTGTGGCCGTTTAGTAGTGTAGTCGTTTAGTAGTGTGGCCATTTAGTAGTGTGGTCGTTTAGTAGTGTGGCCGTTTTGGAGTGTGGCCATTTAGCAGTGTCACCGTTTAGTAGTGTGGTCGTTTTGGAGTGTCACCGTTTAGTAGTGTGGCCGTTTTGGAGTGTGGCCATTTAGCAGTGTCACCGTTTAGTAGTGTGGCCGTTTAGTAGTGTGGCCGTTTTGGAGTGTGGCCATTTAGCATTGTCACCGTTTAGTAGTGTGGTCGTTTTGGAGTGTCACCGTTTAGTAGTGTGGCCGTTTTGACATGAACAGTATGAGTGTAATAATAATAATCGTCTGGTTACGTATATAGCGCCCATATCTCCTCCTTCGAGGATTCTCAAGCCCTTCACACTTCTTTAATCAACCAGAAACCATTACCCATCTCTCTTGCTCATGGGGAGACAGTAACCGCCGGCTATATCTCAGAAAAACTGTTCAATCTGAGCGGGGATTGAACGCGAGACCTGCAAGATGGGAAGCAGGCACGCTATCATAATTATATTGTGTTATAAATGTTGAGGCCTGTATGATAATTACTGCACTGTGAGATAGCGGACATGGAAAACATAATATGGTTCTACAATATAATTAAATAATTATGCAAGCAATATACTGTACATGTTAGTCTGTGTGTATGTGAGAGAGAGAGAGAGAGAGAGAGAGAGAGAGAGAGAGAGAGAGAGAGAGAGAGAGAGAGAGAGAGAGAGAGAGAGAGAGAGAGAGAGAGAGAGAGAGAGAGAGAGAGAGAGAGAGAGAGAGAGAGAGAGAGGGTGATTTTCAGATACAACTTTATCACACAAACACTATACAGTATACCTTTCTATAATAGTGTATGAAGAGGAAATAAACTGAAGAGCTCAATGACCTCGATGTTGCCTTTTCCACGACAAGGTATGAAAAGCTCTATATAAAAAAAATCTGAATGCAAAACGGCAATTGGTGCACATTCAAACCTAATATTTCCATTTGCTGAATGTATGAGCTCATTTGTGTAAGATTAGTGTGTTGAGTAACTATAATCATGATGGTTATATATATATATATATATATATATATATATATATATATATATATATATATATACTGTATATATAATACAAATCATCTGATAGTTTGATTATGGTACTTACTCAACACACTAATCCTTACACAATTACATGTGTACATTAATTTGTACTCATAGTGTAATAACTTATATTGATAGAGGGAGAGGGGATGGCCAGAGGGAAACTGAGGAATCATCAAATAATATGAAGTAGGGGAATGTGTGAAACAGTAATTATAGATAGTGCATGATGGGATCAAACTAAACCTGGGTGACTAGACTGTATCAAAGTTTAATATTAAGGGGAGATTTCTACCTGGAGGATTTTTTTCTGAACCTCTTTCTCCCTCATGTTTAGCCCCATTGCTTGTGGGATTTAAAGACGCTTGCCCCATTAGTTTGGCGATTTTAAGAACCCTCGCCCCATTAGTTTGGCGATTTTAAGAACCCTCGCCCCATTTCTGTCAATTTTAAGACCATTCGTGCAATTTAGGTGTCGATTTTTTCCTGGCGAGCGAGCCTGTAATTTAAGGGCAACCTGCCTTCGGCCGGGAAATTTTTCTACCGAAAAATGTACAAATTTATCTTGAAAGGGGGTCAAGGGGGAGTAATTTTAAGCTTGATGGAAGTCTAGGGAATCAAATAAAAATAAACACCATGTGAGGAAGAACACTTTATTGACAAAATTTCGCAGATAGCTTCATCAGGCCAATGACCTGATGAAGCTATATGCGAAACGTTGTCATTAAAGTGCTCTTCCTCATATGGTGTTTATTTTCATTCGGTCTACTTTTCAGAGTATATTTTCAGAGTATATTTTGATCATGGTTTGTATACCTCGCATAAATTACTGTGCATAGATTATCATGTAAAACACTCGTGAATTTAATTACTCTGCGAATTATCACTATTTTATCAAATATCTTGACTCGTATTTCTTGACGTGAGTTTAGAATATTCTGTTAAAAAGTTCGCTTGACACAGTCGCAAGAGTAATGATATGAAGTAGAGTGATATGAAGAGAGAGAGAGTTAGAGAGAGAGAGAGAGAGAGAGAGAGAGAGAGAGAGAGAGAGAGAGAGAGAGAGTCATTTAAGTGTCAATATTTTATTTGTGGTGGGCGATAGCGAGCCTGCAAATGAGGAGAAACTGCTTTCAGTAGTAAAGTGGGCGTTAGATTTTTTTTTTCTTTTTAAGTTTGAAGGGGATCTCGGGAGTAAACCAAGAAAATTGTCCGGACATTGCAAAAAACAAACACAACCCTCAATATTAATAAATAAATCACAACAATAACTTCTCAAGATATCGGATCAGCTAGTGTTAATTCTCGCTCAAGAATATTAACACAAGAGATGTACAAGATGGCGACTGTAATACAACTAAGATGGCAATACTCTCCCTATAGTCCTGGGAAGTCTCAGTCGAGCGTGGGAAAAATTGGTCGAGCGTGAGAACTTTGATTGGTCCTCGTGATAATATTCGGAGAGAGAGAGAGAGAGAGAGAGAGAGAGAGAGAGAGAGAGAGAGAGAGAGAGAGAGAGAGAGAGAGAGAGAGAGAGAGAGAGAGAGAGAGAGAGAGATATTGCGGGGAGTTCATGCAGTTGTTATTCCCGCTGTTGCTGATGATCGTTGTTTTGTTGTACTCATATTCTGAGAGAGGGGGTGTGCAAGAGATGTAACACAATACAAACAGATGTACAGTATATACCATATATAATATAACCAGTACAGTAGCTATAAATAAAAGTACCCCATAAAACATGTCTCGGCCACATGCATGTTAGTATGGTAACAATCTACAAGTCAAGTCGTTGAGTAATCAGCAAATAATCCAACACATTGCAATATAAAGACGAACACAATCATAGGATTCCTATTTGTGTCTTGGTATCGGATCCACAATATCGTAGAGCCTTAGGCTGTCCATGATGATTTGCGATATAAACAAAACCTGACAGTCCACAAATCGTTAAAATAAGGAAAACACCTACAATTACATTGAGTTTTGCTATATATGTCTTTTAAAAAAAAAAAAAATAAAAAAATATACCGGTATACCCGGTATATATATATATATATATATATATATATATATATATATATATATATATATATATATATATGTATTAGACTGCCGTGGTGTAGTTGATTAAAGCGTCGGCTATCGTCCTGACGGTCGGCGGTTCGAACCCCACTGAGAGATTAGAAACATATTATATATATATAAATAATAATAATAATAATAATAATAATAATAATAATAACAAATAAATAATAAAAGGCTGGAAATATCTTACTTTGGCGTCGGCACCACAATCTCGTAGAGCCTGATGCTGGTCTCCGCCTTGCCCAGGGAGTTGGTGGAGATACACTTGTACTGGCCAGCGTCTTCCTTGGTAAACCCTCGGATCATCAGCTTCATCGTTACCCGGTAGTTGTCCACCACCTCTTGTAGCTTGTACTTCCGGCTGTTAGGGGGAGAGAGAGAGGTGGAGCTAGATACATGGATGGATAGATGTATATAAAGGAATTGATAGATAGGTAGATTGGAGGTAAGGCGTTAGTGAGAGAGGTTGAAACGGCAAAAGATCTATATGAGAGAGAGAGAGAGAGAGAGAGAGAGAGAAGAGAGAGAGAGAGAGAGAGAGAGAGAGAGAGAGAGAGAGAGAGAGAGAGAGAGAGAGAGAGAGAGAGAGAGAGAGAGAGAGAGAGAGAGAGAGAGAGAGAGAGAGAGAGAGAGAGAGAGAGAGAGAGAGAGAGATGCACTTTTAGGTTAAATAAAGTTATTTAGGACATAAGTCAATCCTGCTCCAAACTGTATCCAACCACATTCCGTCATTCTCTAACTTCCTTCTTCCCCTTCCCCCCTCCCATCTCCCTCCCCTCATACGTCTCCTCTACCCACTCTATACCCCTCCTCTCCTTGGTCCTCTTCATCTAGCAACTCCCTCCATTCCCTCCCCTTTCCCATTGCTCCCTCCTTTCATACACCCTTCTACGAACTGCCCTCTCATTCCTCCTCTACGTCATCTACCAACTCCTTTCCTCTCTACTCCCCCCCCCCACACGCCCCCTCTGTCAACTCTCCTCAGCTCCCCCCTCCACGTCATCTACCAACTCCCTTCCCCTCCACTCCCCCCTCGCCTTCTCCCACACCTCTGTTAACTCCCCTTCCTCCTCGTAGTCATCTACCAACTCCCTTTCTCTCTACTCCATTCCCGCCCCCCCCCCCAACACGTCCCCTCGGTCAACCCACTCCACGTCATCTACTAACTCCCCTACCCTCTATTCCCTACTCCCCTCCCCCAACACCATTTCTCATATCTCCCCTACCCTTCCCCCCTCCACGTCATTTACCAATTAACTCCCCTTCCCCTCCACTCCCTCCTCGCACTCTCACTCCCCTCTCCTCCCCCCTCCACTTCATCTACCAACTCCCCTCCCCTCCCTCCCTCCTCGCCCGTTTACTCCCCTCTCCTCCCTCAACCTACCGCCGTAAGAACTTCACTATCCCGCCCTAGAGCTAATTAGATTGAGTGGTGTGAGTTATGGCGCCATACATTACCACGGCAGTACAATGGAGTATGGGGCCGCGTATGGGAGCTCGAGCTCCACCACCACCACCACCACCACCACCACCACCATATTTCAACATTATGATATTGTAGCAGTGGTGAAGGTGGAGCGAGTAACGGAAACTCGGTTTTGTTAATCATAGCCAGGCTAGCGTCCACATCACTAAAGTCTCCACTGCATTAAAGAGCATATAGCTCACGATGTCAGCTATCTCCTTTTCGGTATGCCTCCCATGTGCTTTATTAGGAGTCAAAGTTAATTATATATAAACATAAAAGTAAAGTAGAGAGTTTAAGAAGATGGTGTGTGGCGCCTCCGACCGTGTGTGTCTCATAAGGTACCTAGAGTAACATAATTGGGCAAAGGCGTTGAAGACTCTGGTCAATGGCCAGCAACTTGATTCTCGATCTCTCACTTAATCCCTACTGTACCAGAGGGTATTACCATAAATGTACTCTCCAGTACCAGGCAATGTGGCCAAAATGGCTGCAGAGTCAAGAGAGAACACCCTCCCACCTCAAAAGTTGGAGAACGGACCCAGCTAGCCTGTGGGAACTTTGAACAAAGCTGAGAAGTGTTGTCAATGTCTCAGAGCAGTGCGTACAAGTCATGGTACCAGGTACCGCTCGATACTGGCAGTTACAAGGACCGCATATTATGGACGTACGTCGTCCGTCGTTGGTACTGAAGAGTGACTTTTTTACTGACGGCCAATGTTCGTCGCTGGTATAGTAAGGGGTAAGCACTCCATGATGTGAAAACAACTACAACAATGGACAGACACTACGTGGTCTAATATCTTTATAGTACAAGATCACTGCCACCAGGGAGAGGCGACAGTATTTGCCATCAACCTCCTAAAACCGAAATTATCTTGCATGGATTTCTTTACCATTTTATAGCAATTTATGGCAAACAAAAAGAACTGTGCATTATTTATTATAAAACATGCATTGGACTGAGAACTATGAGAAGGTATTTTTTATGAGCTATAGTTGCCACATGCCAAAACACATTTTACGAGCATGTTGGTT
Organism: Paralithodes platypus; assembly: GCA_032716605.1. NCBI lineage: Eukaryota > Metazoa > Arthropoda > Malacostraca > Decapoda > Lithodidae > Paralithodes > Paralithodes platypus. Next base: position 8,200,901 of record CM064574.1, on the reverse strand, counting down.
ATATTACACATGCATTAATTCTATATTAAAATTACTTCCTTCTGCGTAAAAATGTAATGTACAAAGTAATCACAAATTAGCTATGGTATTTTGCCGTGACAAAATGTTGGTAAATCAGCATAATTTGTCTCCAATACCTGGTATTTTGTGAAGGTAAGAGGTCACATTAATGGAGAGATGAGTCGTTTTTCTAGATCCTCTTCTTCCTTATGCTTAGCCCCATTAGTTTTCAGATTTTAAGATGTTTTTCCCATTAGTTTATCGATTTTAAGACCGTTCGCCCCATCTCTATGTCAATATTAAAACCTTTCGTGCTTTTTACTAGGCGTCTATTTTTTCCTGGCGAACGATAGTGAGCCTGTAATTTTGGAAGAAACGGGGTTCGGCCGGGACAATTTTCTACCGATAAATGTACAGATTATTCTAGAATTCTAGAATGGATGATTTTTTGTTGGAGTTCTACGGAGGAAACTAAGAAAACATATAAAAATATATATAAAGGAGCAAGTATATACGACCCATCCCCCCTTAACCCGTTCACTATATACGACCCATCCCCCCTTAACCCGTTCAGTATATACGACCCATCCCCCCTTAACCCGTTCACTATATACGACCCATCCCCCCTTAACCCGTTCACTATATACGACCCATCCCCCCTTAACCCGTTCAGTATATACGACCCATCCCCCCTTAACCCGTTCAGTACATACGACCCATCCCCCCTTAACCCGTTCACTATGTACGACCCATCCCCCTTAACCCGTTCAGTACATACGACCCATCCCCCCTTAACCCGTTCACTATATACGACCCATCCCCCCTTAACCCGTTCAGTACATACGACCCATCCCCCCTTAACCCGTTCAGTATATACGACCCATCCCCCTTAACCCGTTCAGTATATACGACCCATCCCCCCTTAACCCGTTCTCTACATACGACCCATCCCCCCTTAACCCGTTCACTATATACGACCCAGCCCCCCTTAACCCGTTTCACTATATACGACCCATCCCCCCTTAACCCGTTCACTATATACGACCCATCCCCCCTTAACCCGTTCACTATATACGACCCATCCCCCCTTAACCCGTTCACTATATACGACCCATCCCCCCTTAACCCGTTCAGTATATACGACCCATCCACCCTTAACCCGTTCAGTATATACGACCCATCCACCCTTAACCCGTTCAGTATATACGACCTATCCACCCTTAACCCGTTCAGTATATACGACCCATCCCCCCTTAACCCGTTCACTATATACGACCCATCCCCCCTTAACCCGTTCAGTATATACGACCCATCCACCCTTAACCCGTTCAGTATATACGACCCATCCCCCCTTAACCCGTTCAGTATATACGACCCATCCCCCCTTAACCCGTTCAGTATATACGACCCATCCCCCCTTAACCCGTTCACTATATACGACCCATCCACCCTTAACCCGTTCAGTATATACGACCCATCCCCCCTTAACCCGTTCAGTATATACGACCCATCCACCCTTAACCCGTTCAGTATATACGACCCATCCACCCTTAACCCGTTCAGTATATACGACCCATCCCCCCTTAACCCGTTCAGTATATACGACCCATCCCCCCTTAACCCGTTCACTATATACGACCCATCCCCCCTTAACCCGTTCAGTATATACGACCCATCCACCCTTAACCCGTTCAGTATATACGACCCATCCCCCCTTAACCCGTTCAGTATATACGACCCATCCCCCCTTAACCCGTTCAGTATATACGACCCATCCCCCCTTAACCCGTTCAGTATATACGACCCATCCACCCTTAACCCCTTCTGTATATACGACCCAACCCCCCTTAAACCCGTTCAGTATATACGACCCATCCCCCCTTAACCCGTTCAGTATATACGACCCATCCCTCCTTAACCCGTTCAGTATATACGACCCATCCCCCCTTAACCCGTTCAGTACCGGTGACATTCTTTTGATAATATTTTGGCAATGATTAGACAATTATATTCAGCTTAGGAAAGACCTCTAGGAATAGAAAGGCTTCAAACTATTTCACTCAACCCTTTCAACTGCCACAGATCCTTCTTAAGCTGCATAATATCGTCTAAAAACTAGCTAGCATAAAATATAACACACTTCGCTGGTACTCAAAGGGTTAAGGGAGCCCACCTCGCTTTTTTTCTCTTTCTCTCCCTCTCTCTTTGGCTTAATGTATCCATTCGGACCCATTCAGCCTACTGTTTTAAGACGTTTACCCCCATCCAGGTGTCTATATTCTCCTGGCGAGCGGTAGTGAGCCAGCATATATATATATATACAGTATATATTGTTTTGACAACAAGCTAAATTTGTACATTTTTCGATAGAGAAATGTCTCCGGCAAAGCTGGATTTCTCCATACAATGCTGGCTCGCTATCGCTCGCCAGGATAAAATCAACACCTGGATGGGGATAAACGTCTTAAAACAGTTGGCTGAATGGGGCCGAATGGATACAAGCCAGAGAAAGAGAGAAAAGGAGAGAAAGATACAAAAAAGCCGGTGACCCCCCCTTAACCCTTTCACGTTTTTATGACGCAGAGGTTGCCAGATTAGCAATAATAAATAGTTCTCTCACTCTTATAATTACCTCTCCAAAATTAGTTTTCTGCCCACAGCTAACTCAAAGACAACTGCAGAGGTTGAAGTAACTAAACTAAAGGTTTCTAAATACCTCTGATGGTAACAAAGGCTTTAAAGTATCCCTAATAGGGTCAAAATTGCGTCAAGAACGTGAGACGGTTTAGGGGAGATTTCCACTTGAGGGACTTTTTCCTGGACCCCTTTCTCCCTTATGTTTAGCCCCATTGCTTTTGAAATTTTAAGACGTTCGCCTCATTAGTTGGATTATTTTATGAACTTTCGCCCCATTTCTGTCAATTTTAAGACCTTTCGTTTCATTTAGCTGTCGATTTTTTCCTGGCGAGCGATAGCGAGCCTGTAATTTAAGAGGAATCGGCCTTTGGCCTGGACATTTTTCTACCGAAAAATGTACACATTTATCTTGAAAGGGGGTCTAGGGGGTGTAATTTTAAGATTGATGGAAGTCTAGGGAACTAACTAAAAACCTCCCCTTAATGCAGTACGATACCACAAACCTAAAATTCACCATAAATATTTACACCTGGGTATTGACACAAGCTACCTGGCTTCCTCATTTGTATAATTGCTTTCCGGCGGACAAGCGCTAGGAGGATTATTAATATTGAAAAGTGTTGCTAAATGGTGTTGGTGATATGAGTGGGGCGATCCGATTGTGTTTGTGTTTGTGTGTGTGTGTGTGTGTGTGTGTGTGTGTGTGTGTGTGTGTGTGTGTGTGTGTGTGTGTGTGTGAAATGAGCGTGGCGATCCGATTGTGTGTGTGGGTGTGTGAAATGAGCGTGGCGATTCGAGTGTGTGTGTGTGTGTGTGTGTGTGTGTGTGTGTGTGTGTTTGTGTGTGTGTGTGTGTGTGTGTGTGTGTGTGTGTGTGTGTGTGTGTGTGTGTGTTTGTGTGTGTGTAGAGGTGTGTGTATGTTGTGTGTGGAGATGTGTGTATGTTGTGTGTGTTTGTGTGTGTGTGTGTACGTTATGTGTGTGTGTGTGTAGTTGGGATGGTTTGTTTGTATGTCTCTATGTTGTGGCAGTGCGTATGGGAAAGCGTAATGATAATCTTAGTTGTGTTCACATTATTTCAAGCTGATATCGAGTTGGTTAGGCGGAAAATACACATAATCCAAAACTATTTAACCAAATTAATTGGTCAATATAATAAACTTTTAGCAATATTAAAAAAAAAAAAAAAATCTATGCGTATTATCTTCTCTTTTTTCCAGAAATTAAATGATCCTTTCTCAATTTATTGTTAACACTCAAGTTTGCTCAATTTAGCTATGTTATATATATATTTTAAATCTCTCTCTCTCTCTCTCGTTTATGTAAAGGCATTGAACGAGATCGGTTCTGCGTAATCATATTTCAAAAAGCTAAAACGATGATAAGAAATAAGATGAATAAATAAGAGTTATGTAGGCCTTGTAGGATATTAATGTAGGTGGATAACAAAGCCCGATAATTACTTAAACAAATTATTAATAAATATATATAACCTTCCTCTTTCGTATTTCACCCCAATATATATTTTCTGATTACATATTGTTTTTGTTGATAATTATGTAATATTATGTCGTCATCCCTCATTTCTTTCATTACAGCATTAGCAACATTCACTTATTATATAATTCCATCTGTTTATTTTTCTCTCACTAAGCTTTTTAATGAAATACTGTAAGTACACAAAATCCGTAATTTTGTTTGTTTACCCACTCCCTTATCCTACATTAAAAAATACTGCCCCCCCCCCCCCATTACTATCCATGTCATCCTCTCCCCCATTTTTATTTTTCTCTCCCATTGCCCGTATTTGTTGTCTTTTAATACGTCTTCCTATTAAATATCATGTATTCTTCCTTCCTCATTTTTCCTCCCTCGCATATACGCAACCTCCCTCTCCAGTCGCCTCCCAATCACTGGTCGCGGCTCCACAACAAAGCCGCCTTAACGATGCCTCCACTCCACTCAATAAGCATATTTCCACCGCCACCCTCGCCCCTCACTGAGCAGGTTTTCCTCCGTCATCCGGGTACTCCTTCAGCTGATCGCTTTTTGGTGGGTAAGAGAGCGAGGGGAGGGTATTGAAAGATGAGCGTAATTGGTGTAATTTTTAACCCATTGAATGAGTGGTAGCATGTTCAGTTCACAACAGAAAGTTCTTGCATTTGATTCCCAGGTAGGGTTAGATGGATGGGCAGTCTCTGCACCCCAGAAACCTGTGTTCAGCTAATTGCAATAGCATCGCATGGGGCAACTAAAACTGTAAATGAATTGTAGATACTTTCTCAACAAGATTGATCACTAAGGTCTCAATTACTTTAAGGTAAACACAAGTGTAATAGCTAATTCTGATATCTCTAGATACACACTATCAGCGACAATGGAACTCAAAAGGGGGAGAGCATATATGTAACAATTAGATTAATACCACTATTACTAGGAGAGAGCTTTACAGATCAAAAGGCGCAACAAGGGAGGGGTTACTCTAGGGTGACGTGCAATTCTAGTTTGTAGTATTCATGGAGATTGGGTCGGTCATACGTCTTGTCGACCTGAACATACTACAGTTACGTGAACAGAGGCGGCGGGGGGGGGGGGCAATGGTAGAGAAGAGGCTAGGAGAGAAGGCTGCTATGGTTGCAGTGGAGAGGGATGGGGAGTGAGTTAGTGACTCGTCGAGAGCATGACCAATTATGACTGTGTTAGTGGTGTCTTGGGACTCTTCTTGCTCAATTTTTACATAGTGGCCATGGGGCCAACCATGGGAGACTTGCCTTTCTAATTAACGCATCGGCCTATCACAGTCTTAATTGTCTTTCTGGTGTCATCCAGTACCTGTCGTGGTTCGGAGCATAGGCATGAAGTAGACTCCATGGCTAGTGAAGTTTGCTCTGTGGCTAGTGTAGGGGGCTCCACTCTTAGGGACATGATGGGGTTCGGGCCAGTAGCAGCCCGGGCATCGGCTGCGGGTACAGGGTAGGACGCCCAGGATATAGAGGCCCAGAATGCCACATCTGGTGGGGGTGCAGGGGGTATGGTTGAAGAGTGCTGTGTTGAGGGCAGCTGTATAATTCGTACCAAAGTCGATTCTGTGAAAGGTGGAGGTGTTACAGGTGGCGCGACAGGGTTTGGCATCACAAGCATTGTAACACGAGTTGTTGCAGGGCTATCTTCGTTGTACCTATTCCCACCATTACCCCCTGCTTGCGAAACAGTCTTGCCCTCAGGTCCGTAACTTTAGGTCCCTGTTTTGTTGTTGGTGGATGGCATAGTAACACAGGTAGTACAGGTGGCTCTGGGCCCCTTGACCGTCCTTCGCGTGGGCGATGTGAAGTACTGCATCTGGGTAACGACGGAGCAGTGGGTTGAGTATCTCAGAATGGTAGATATTCCTGTAAAACTCCCCATTCTGGGGAACAACAGATGTGACCAACTTCTGGTTTGCCACTGCTTTCTTGAGGTAATTCATGGTGCAGGAGTGAGTTTGATATGGAGGCTGTAAGGGTTAACTGGCATAATGATGGTTGAGAAGGGATCTGGGGGGGTATTTATGGAATTCAGGTGATCTCCCCAGGGGAGTCTATACCGAGCTGGAGTGGGAGACGGGGCTCTTGAACAGACCAGGTTTGGACAGTAGGGAGAGGAATCCCTAAATCTTTACTTGATATCACTGGGCTGTCATCGGCAAGAGTGTGTGTGTGTATGTGTGTGTGGGGGGGGGGGGGGGGAGGACGAAGGGGAAAGGTGTGGGAGGATGGTGCATGGGACGACCGGGAGGAGAGGTTCAAAGTAGAATGGAGAGACAGCCTCGGCCTCTACCTCCGAAGGAGCCGAGTCAGGCGGTTCTGCTGGGTCGGCAGTATCTGTAACTGCTGGTGCAAGTGCATCCATGGGTGCAGGGGCTAGGGCCATCATGCAGGGCACAGGTCGGGGAGGAGGAAAGGATGAGAAAAAAGAGGGTAGGCAAAGCGGAGGTCTGAGGGGTGTATCCTTCGTTAGGCAGGGGTGAACTTGACTCACAAGGTACTATGTAGCGCCACGATGGGGTACTTCAAGGATGACCTGAAAATTTGTGGGGACTGCTATTACTTTGTATGGTCCTACGAAGACAGTATTCGACATAATATATATGATAAATTATTTTTGTTATATCATGGTGCTGTGATTTCAAACCAGCTATTGCTACATTTTTATACAGTCCATTAACTCAATAATGAGCCAACTAAACACAAGTTATTAACCCTTAACTGGCGGGACCGGACTTAAGTCGGTCTAGAGAAGAAAGGACTATGTGGCAGGGACCGACTTAAGGCGGTGTGCAATTTTGGGCAATAATTGGCTCTGAGAGAGAGACGAGCGGTGGGAGGAGCGTAGGTCGGCTCTGACCGTTCGGCATGGGTCCCGCGCGGCAACTGACATCCCCTCCACACACATCCACACTCACTACCTCGCTACACAGGGAATTATGTAAGGAATTACCGTATTTTAGGGATTTTTCCTTAGTCTTGCACGATCGTTGCAAGAGAACGCGTGGTCGTAGAAGGATGGTTCTGGTGTCATTGGAAAGCTCAATTATCGGCCTTTCAGGGATACATAATTGTATTACGCTCTGGCTCTTGTTTATGCACGGAAATAAGCTCATTTAGGGTAAAACCACCCGCTTGGCAGGTAGTAGAAGTTACTGATGGGCCCGCTCGTAAGGCGTTAAAGATATTTTGATTGAATATTGATGATGGATACCGTCCTATAAATTTGTCGGTTTATTTTCCCAATACCATGTACAGTACAAGGTGGAATAATGTGTGTATTTGTATGAGTTAGTGAATTAATTGATAGGTGTTTGGGTTGGTTTGTGTATGTGGGTGTTAACCTTTAAAAGGCGATCTGTATATAGTGAACACCCTACTACTGGGCGGCCATATTAGGCTTCATTCCCGCCTGAAATCATAATTGTACGATAAATATTGTTATTACTTATTCATATGCGCCTATTTTACGTTTAATATGAAGATATTAACATGTAACAGCAATAAAACAAGAGGGAATAGTGTTTGGAGGGTAAAAATCGTGAATTATTGCCGACCGTTCATTCATGAAATGTGAAGTAGACTCGACGTACACCCTCCCTCTCCCAAGCCTAGAGGCAAACGGAGTCTCTCTCTGACTCTCTCTTACACCACGCACACGGTAGGCACATGACCACACCTTAGAACCGGACTGGAGATGTTGGCGGGGTAAATAAACCGATAAACAAGGGAATAAGAGAAACAATAGGTGATAATTGAAGTGGGGGGAAGGAGGGGGTTTTGACACATGTGGAAGAGTGATAGTAGGTATGGAGGGGAATTATCTCACTTAATATATATATATTTTTTTTTAATCTCTCGGCTGCGCAGCCCCTGTAGTATACACCATACCCCTGTGCGTAGGTATTATGATTCTTTCCTCACTAAAATAGTTAATTTACCATAAATATAATTAATACTTATCCATATGCGCCTATTTTATGTTTAATATGAAGATAGTAACATGTGACAACAATAAAACAAGTGGGAATAGGGTTTAGATGCTCAAAATCACAAATAAATACGGAGCGGCCCATTCATGAAATGTGGAGCAGAGCGAGGCAACCCCACCTCTCACAAGGTCTGGAGCATGACAGAGAGTCTCACCCCACCCTCTACCTCTGCCAACACACTCGCTAGTCACATGACCACACCCTGCAACCGGCTTGCAGATATTAGCTCGAAAATATACCAATGAAAAAGGGAATAACAGAGAAAATAGGTGATAATTGAAGGGGGGGGGGAGCAAAGGGGGGAAGGAGAGGACTTTGACAGATGTGGAGAAGTGATATGAGGTATGGAGGAAAAAAAAACACAGTTTCAAGTGCTACTAGGGCCTTTTAAAAGTTTTTTTTTTAGGCCTAGGATCTTAGGAGTCTCCCCGCAGTCGCCCAGTAAAACCTCTTCAGAGTCTCCCAGCAGCTGCCGGGTTAAGCGCTACTGGGGCCTTTTAAAAGGATTTTTTTAGGCCTTACATCTTAAGAGGATCGTCGCCTTTGCCCACCAAAACCTCTTAAGTGTTCTCGCCGCTCCCGGGTTAACAGGACGGAGTGACATGTGTAAGTGTGTCGTTCGTTAGTGTGGACGGTCAGGTGTCTGTATATGATTAGTTTGGTAAATAGTTAAGAGACTGAGTGGGTGGAGGTTGGAAAATATGTATTTTTTTTCTTTTTTCTATGTGGATGAGGGAGACAGAAGGCAAAACTGCCTGTGACGAGTGCCTCCCTCAGATTTGAAAGAGTGACAGGGCCAAAATCAAAGAATGTTCGAGCCAAAATGTCTGGACACACAGAGTTTGAAGCATTTTAAGTCATAGAATGAGGGAAAGACAGATTCAGGGAGAGAGTTCCAGAGCTCAGTTGTTGAGTAGAAGAAAGATTGGGAGTATTGTTCCACTCTTGAATTGGAGAATTGCACAGAGTAGGGATGGGATTGTGTTGCAAGACGGGTACTACGTACCCTACATAGAGGAGGTGCTATACACCGAGAGAGCTCCGAGGAACACTGATTATTGTAATAGCGATAGAATAGTGAGAGAGATGCAACATTATAGCGAAGAGAGAGAGAGATTGCAGTGAATCGGTGAGTGGACGGGAGTTAATGATAAGCAAGGCTTTCATTTCTACTTTGTCTAGAAGTGCTGTGTGAGAAGGTACACCTTAGTATTAGGCCCAGAGAGGGCAGAATATACATTCCTAAAAGAGATCATGATGGGGTATAAGTAGGAGAGAGGGAGGTGGAGAAGTAGGAAAAGCACCAGAATCATCCAAGGTGGAGCTTTTTGTAAAAGTTCTTGAGTGAAGATTTCAGCTTTGTCAAAGGAAGAAGTGATGTCAGTGCCGTCAGAGTGGAAACGAAGAGGGAAAGACGAGGAAGTAAAATTGTTGGAGAGGTTATTAGCTAGATGCAAGAAAGCTAGAGTTGGACAGTTCAGAACTTCCAGTAGTATACCTAACGTTGCCAATAATAATTATCAAGAAAACATGCGCAACGTTATTGCTGCTTATTTTCAGGCTAAACTTACGGATTACAGTTACTGTACATGTGTCTATTATTTTCCTGGCTGCTCCATTCAGGTGATATTATTTTTCCTAGTGAGCAATAGTGAGCATGTCATTTAGGAGAACTCGGTCTTTAGCGGAACATTATACCCACTGTTTAATGCATAAATTTAGCTTGAGAACGGGTCTATGGAGGGAGCGTTTATTTAGTTTATGTGCGTCTTGGAGGCGCTTATTTAACATAACTTCAAGGGGATCTGGGGAGCGTTTATTTAGCTGCAATCGATAATCGACAGAGAAAGTTGTGTTATCAGCTGTATCGTCGCTGTATTTACATTACGCTCGCGGCTACTTTGGTGTCTAATTCGATTTTTGTCCCCAAAATTTACGGCATACATCGTCTCTATAGCCTAACCTTAACCCAAGCTAACCTAGTATTAAGGGGGTACTACTCGTTTTTTCTGGACCCCCTTCTCCCTCATGTTTAGCATATTAGTTTGAGGTTTTAAGACGTTCGTTCAGTTAGTTTGGCGATTTTGAGATCTTTCGCCTAATTTTGTTTTCAATATTAAGACCTTTCGTGCCCTTCAGGCGTCATCTTTTTCCTGGCGAGCGATAGCGAGCCTCTAATTTTAGAAGGAACCGGCCTTTGGCCGGGAATTTTTTTCTACCGAAAAATTTACAAATTTGTCTTGAAAGGGGGTCTAGGGGGTGTTTTTCTAAGCTTGATGGAGATCTAGCGAGGAAACTCAAATATAAATAAATAAATATATATATAGACAAACAACCAAGCACTACCCCCTAAATAATGGCAGCTCCCGCGTCCACATCATCGCTGAATGGCCTATTAGCGAGGGATAGGGTGAGGGGGGTGAGACCCCACTAAAAGTACTTAGTAAAGTTAAGTTAGGTTGCCCTAGGGGTTATATAAATGACTTTTGCTATGTATATCAATACTATTCGGGACAATTGGTCAGGTTAGAAGCGATCGTAACCACAAGCGTCAATTAGTAGGTGACGATACTTACAAATATTTTGGTCAAAGTCCAGTACCCTCCTTAACTGGTCTCTATTTTTTTTTTTTTTTTTTAAGAGACAATGCACGGAGGAAGGAAAAACACATAAAACAAAAAGGTCCATGTGCCTAAAGGCATCTTCCATTCATAAAATGTTTGTAACAACTGGATTTAAACATTTGTAGATTGTAAGTTTGTGGAAAGCAATTAGAGGGAAGTGAATTCCAAAGAGTAGTAGCTCTGGGGATAAATGAATTCTGATAAGCAGAAGTTCTGCATTGTGGAGGAGAAAGTGTAAATTCATGGGCGCTCTCAGCTGCCCTAGTTCTACGGGGAAAGATGTGGAGAGGCGGCACAATTGAAGCAAGTTTCTCGGAACAATTGCTGTGAAAATATCTGTAGAATAATGCAAGGGATGCAACGTTTCTTCGTATGGATAATGTAGGAAGGTCCTGTGTGATTGCAGGGTTATTGATTAGTCTAATAGATTTATTTTGAATTTTGTCCAACTGCCTCAATGCAACCACTCCACTTCCACCCCACAGAGGTGAACAGTAATCCATCTGAGAACGCACATGACTTTTATAATATTACGGCCAACTGCTCGTCAGTGAAGAATTCTCGAACTCTGTACAGGAGTCCCAGTTTTTTAGAGGCATTCTTAGCAATGCTTCTAACATAATGTGTCCAGCTCAAGTTAGTAGTTAATGTTACACCGAGAATGTCAATACTAGGGGAAGTGGGAATATTTACATCATTAAAAAATATATGGGAGTCAGTGAGATTCTGTCGGTTAGAAAATTGAATGTACTTGGTTTTATGTGCATTAAAGGAAACTAGATTCTCTTGTCCCCATTCATTAATTCTAGAAAGGTCCTGGTTCAGAGAACCAGGAACTCTTAATGGGGCGAAAGCTAAGTGTCCAAAAACATCCTCCTCAGCTTAGATACAGTATAGTAGCATAACATTGGTGCAAGAGTGAGATAATTGATACATTAATTGCAAGGAATGATTTTCTGAATTCGATTGAGGATATTAAAGGAAAGATTGCCATGATTTTTGATAAACCAGCTGCTGGAGGTACAGTCCATTATATCCTGAAATGTGAGCCTGAAGTCCGTACGGCTCTCTACAAATATAAAGACAAGGTGCAACTTCAATGGGGAATATATAATATAAGAGACAGGTACCATGCATTGGCTTGTTTCTATTGCCAGAGATTTGGGCATGCAGAAAATAAGTGTGCTTCTAAACTAAACAGTGATGTGCCTGTTTGTTTTAAATGTGCTGGAACACATAGGTCGAAGGATTGTAAGGTGACTGTGAGAAAGTGCATAAATTGTATGAGATACGGGAAACAAGACGTGTATCATTCATCATCAGATACCCGGTGCCCGGTCTTTTCGAGTGAGATAGTCAAGGTGAGAGACCTAACTGATCATGGAATCTAGTGCTTTAATAAAGATAAAGGGGGGACTGATAAACATTCAATCAGTGGGAAATAAAACCTTTGAAATTCGAGACTTAATTAATGAGGCAAAATATGATGTACTAGCGGTAACTGAAACATGGCTGAGTGAATACGATACTGCTAAAATACTTGAAATGACTCCTTTAACGCATACCTTCTTGCACAATCCACGAAGAGGGAAGGGAGGTGGTGGTGTGGGAATTTTTCTTACAAACACGTTTAAGAAGACGAAAATATGTAAATCTGCAAGGTTCGGTAGTTTTGAACATATACAGGTGGGCTGTGAGATTGGAGGCTGGAAATGTACTTTTATTGTTGTTTAAAGACCCCCAAATTTAAGTGCCAGTACATTTATTGATGATTTTAGATTATACTTGGAAACAATTGATATGGTTAGTACGAATACATTCGTCTTTGGTGACTTTAATCTGTGGGTGGATGTTCCAAATGATTACTATGCTACTATCTTTATAGAATTGATGGAGTCTTTCCACTTGATAAATAAAGTGCATACTGCAACTTCAAGAGGTGGTCATGCATTAGACTTGGTTTTTTGCGAATAGAGAAAGCGATATGATAAATGAGCTGTATGTTGAAGATGAGTGTTGTATTTCGCCGGTCCATAAACTAGTTACTTTTAACATGCCGTTTGTAAGTAAACCTAGACAATCTAAGACAATAAAGTGTAGGTCAAAAAGAAAATTTGAGCCACAACTACTAATATCGACTGTTGCGAATGAAATACTAATTAAGAAAGAGAACACTGTGCTCACGGTGAATTAATAGATGACTGTACGTCATGTTTCACTAATCTGTATAACAGCATTGCTAGAGAAAAATACGAAGATATGTGCCCCATTATTGAAAAGAAAATAGTAATAGTTGATAGTGCGCCGTGGTTTAATGCTGATATTCAAAGAGCAAAAAAGGCCAAGAAGAAATATGAGAGGCTATGGAGACGTCTACGAACCGAAGAGGCAAGAGATAACTATAAAAGAGCTCGGAATATAGAAAACAGGCTCATTGTGCTTAGAAAACGTGAATACTATATGAATAAAGCAAAAGAAGCTGGATCTGACATGAATAAGCTGTATGTGGTACTTGACAACTTGACGGGAAACAAGAAGAAAAATAAGTTACCAGAAGGGATTCCGGATATGACATTGGAGAATGATTTTTCTGACTTTTTTTGTGATAAAATTAATGCCATTGTTGGAAATTTTGGAGTAGTCGAGACTCAAGACGTTGCTGTAGCTGAGCCTACTGTGACTTAAGTTAACAGAATTTACTATGACGGATCTGAATACAGTTAAATCCATAGTTACGAAAGCAAAACTTACCCATTGTAGTAATGATCCTATACCGATACGTGAAATAGTGCACAGTAAAATTTTTAACAGTTTTCTGGACATATATGTTGACATAATAAACTGTAGCATTGCAAACAATGTATTTCCATCGTCTGAAAAGAATGCGATTGTGAAGCCTATTATTAAAGGGAGCCTTGATTCTCAATGCTTGAGCTCTTTTAGGCCTGTTTCCAATTTAACACTTCTATCAAAAATTACTGAAAATGTAATTCTGGGTCAGTTATGGGATCACTTGAGTTTAGTGAAGGCTCTCCCAGACAACCAGTCCGCATATAGAAGACTTTACTCTACGGAAACCACGATGTGCTCTGTGATTAATGATTTACTCGTGCAAATGGACAATGCGAAGTGTGGAATCTTAATTTTGTTGGACTTGAGTGCTGCGTTCAATACAGTGGTGCATAGCTTACTAATAGAAGACTGTAAAGCTATTGGTATTGATGGTAATGCGCTGGAATACCTTCAAAGTTACCTTACTAACAGAACTTATTGTGTGCAAATAAGTAATAAATTCTCAGAGATGAAGCATCTAGAGAGGGGCGTCCCTCAAGGGAGTGTTCTTGGACCAATTCTATTCTGTATATATACAATTGCACTATCTAGCATATTAATGAAACATGGAGTGAAATTCAAGCTGTTTGCGGATGACACCCAATTCTATCTGGCACTAAGTGACGTGGTGAATGTTGAGGAGAAGATTAGTGGTTTACTAAAAGACATTGGGAAGTGGATGGAGTCAAAGCAACTGAAATTAAATTAAAATAAAACTGAATGCCTATTAGTAGGCAGACGGGTGAACCTTGAGAGACTGGGCGTGCAAAGCCTCAATATCAATGATAGTGTGATGACTGAGTAGTGTGGTGAAGGATTTGGGAGTCTTGGTTGATAGTGAACTGTCATTTAAAAACCAGATTAATCAAACAGTGCGAATCTCTGCCTATCATCTGAGGAATATTGCTTTTGTGAGAAAATATCTGGATATTAATACAACCAAAATGTTGATCCACAATCATGTAATTAGTAAATTAGACTATTGTAATTCTCTATATTATCGACTACCAAATTACTTGCTACGAAAACTACAACTTATAATGAATAGAGCAGCAAGATTAATAAAGAGTTTACCATTCCGTGCGAGTATAACGCCGGCATTAATTGACCTGCATTGGCTGCCGGTGAAAGCGAGGATCATATTCAAACTGTGTGTTATAGTGTATCAAGCTTTGAACTTTGGAAAGCCGGAATATGTGCGAGACTTATTGGAAGACTTCAATGTTGGCACTGATATGATGCGGAGACATGGCAACGTGCTGCATCAATTGAATGAGCCACGGTGCAATCATGAATTTGGATTTAGGGCCTTCGAAAAGAGTGCACCGAGACTTTATAATAATCTACCAGTTAATGTGAAAAGGTGTTCGAACATAAAGGCCTTTAAAAAGTCACTAAAAACACATTTGTTCAGGGAGTGTTATGATTTAGAAGATGGCACTGTGAGACAAGACTACAAGTGCTAGATGGTTTAAAGGGCAGCTGCGACGAGCGTCACATCTAGTGACGGAGCGCGGCTGAGAAACTCCACACCAAGTAACAAGTAAGTAAGTAAGTAAGTGGAACAGTGCATGCTGGTGGTGTTATTCATGTGACCTTTATAATACACTGGGGGAACAAACACTGGCTTGGATTTTTTTTTTTTTTTTTTAGAGCGTGTGTGGGATTCTGGCTCTCCTTCTCCCTCATGCTTAGCCCCATTAGTTTTGACATTTTAAGACGTTCGAACCATTAGTTTGGCGATTTTATTTTTCGCCCCATTTCTTGTCAATATTAATACCTTCCATGCCATTAAGGCTTTGATTATTTCTTGGCGAGCGAAAGCGAGCCTTATTTTTTCATAAAGGAGACAAAGGGTAGGCTGCCTGTAACGAGTGTCTCTCCAAAGCCAAAAGAGTGACAGAGTGCCAAATTTAGGAGACGGTGGAGTCAAAATGTCCGGACACAGGAAGTTTAAAGCAGTCTAAGTCATAGAATAAAGGAAAGATAGATTGATTGAGGGAGAGAGTTCCAGAGTTCACTTATTGAGTAGAAGCAAGACTGAGAAAATTTACCAATTTTTGGATTGGAGAACTGGACAGAATAGGAGTGGGACTGTGTTGAAAGGCGGGTGCCTCACACTCACCGCAAGGGAGCGGGTATGCACTGACAGAGCTCTGAAGAACACTGATTGTTGTAATAGAGATAGAAGAGTGAAAATGATGCCACATTGCAGCATGTAGAAAGAGATTGTAGGGAACTAGTAAGAGGAAGTCAGTTGATGAGGCGAAATGCTTTTGATTCTACTTTTTCGAGAAGTGCGGTATGGGTGGAACCTCCCCACACATACAAGCAATGTGCAATATAGGGCACACTGTACCCCGATACAGAGCAAGAAGCAAGGGTTAAAGAAGCCATGGAGACGATTGAACACACCTAACTTCAGGGAAGCTATCTTATCAAGAGTGGTAATATGATTTTTCCATGAAAGGTTCGATGAAAAAGATACACCAAGAATAATGAGAACAGATGAACAATTGGTTTGTGTATTGTTGAAGAAAAATTTATAGTCTTGTAGAAGATTGAAACGGTTAGTTAAATAGAAAAATTGGATCTTGGAGGCACTGAAATTAACAACATTATTTCTGCCCCAAACATAAATAATTGATAGATCAGAAGATAGGCGTTATATGGCATCATTACGTGACCTAATAATTTAGTAGGAACGAAAAATTTACAAATATATCTATAAGGGAGAGTTTTGTTTAAGCTTGATGGAAGTCTAGGGAGGAACTAAAAAATTATAAATTCTTACACAGATCGGCTAATAAATTTACCCTTCACCCCTTTTGAAGCTATTGGCTGTTTTTTTGGTCTATATATTGAGTTATTACTTTATGCTTTAGTTTCCTCGCTAGACCTCCATCAAGCTTAAGAAAACACCCTCTAGACCTTCCTTAAATATAAATTTGTACATTTTTTGGTAGAAAAATGTCTCGGCCGAAGGCCGGTTCCTCTTGAAATTACAGGCTCGCTCCCGCTCGCCAGGAAAAATCGACACCTAAATGGCACAAAAGGTTTTAAAATTGACAACGAAATGGGGCGAAAGGTGTTAAAATTGCCAAATTAATGGGCCGAACGTCATAAAATCCCAAAGCTAATATGCTAAACATGAAGGAGAAGGGGGTCCAGAAAAACCAAGCACTACGTCTCCCTTAAATGTTACAACAGAGAACTAAGTGTAGTGCAGAACAAGAATGATTGCTGGTGTGGGTTTGTCTCTGGTATTTATATTACACTGGATGGGAGGAAGGACCGTTTGGGGAAGAAAAGTTTTAAGGTTGGAACAATTTTATTTGTGGCGATTGATTTGTACTTTGAGTTAATGTCCGTCTGATATAATATAAATGTACCGGACATTAGGTCTCGCTCTCGCTCTCGCTCTCTCTGGCTCTGGCTCTGGCTCTTAGTACAGGCATTATACTAAATAACCTCCCTCAAATTGCAACAAAAAAGTTTTCAATTGATCTTGATTCAGGAAAAACCCTTCTACAACATATCAAAAGTCCTAGAAAATTAAACTGGTGGAAAGCATAAAAACATGCCGTAGATTACCATTAATATTGTTAGCGAAAATATATTTTAGTTATCCATTATTTAATTGTTTTCTTTTAACATTTACCACCCAGATAGACATAGAAAATGCGAACTGTTTGTTTATATCACTCACCTGACCTGTTGTAAATTGTAGTTGGTATGTGTTGTGTATTTCTATTCATTTTTAGCCATGCCTAGACGTACCAAACATAACTAACATGAGGCTAAGACACCAAAAAAGTACTGGAATATCTCCTTGAAAGAAACCCTTTCCACTCATATCCGAGTCTACGCAGTGTGGCAACTGGTGTTCATGGCACCCCACTGTGAATGTTGATAAGAGTCGAGTCCATTGGGAAAGCTATTTTGACCAACATGGAAGGATTAACTACCACTGAGCACACTTTCAGGAAGAGGGATCAAGCAATCACCATGGCTTCAAAGTCGTCAGTGAGAATTGGAGATGAATTAGTACAGGTTGACCCTCAGTTACTGTTTCAACATCTCACAGTTGCTGCAAGAGCTTCACAAGACCTGGCATCGGTATTCAAGTATGAACTATGCAGTCATCCTACTGCTTTATTCGACAGTTCTCTTTTGCTTCACCAGCTACAGAACAACAGCTTGCAGATGTTATCTGGACGGTCCAGACGTCTCACCAACCAGAAATACCAGGCAATGTGCAATCTGTGTTGGATGGGGGAGCACTCATTCACCATATCCCGTGGACATGTGGAACTACGTATACGGGTATATACAATTCGTAGCGCGAGTATGTCAGGAAGAAATATGGTGCTCCACTAATTGTTTTCGATGGCTACCAGGAAAAGTCTACCAAAGACATGGCTCATCGCAGGCGAGAGGACTGGACTCACTGTAACCCTGGCAGAGGACTTGCCAGTCATGATGAAAAAAGAAGAGTTCCTTTCCAACACCACCAACAAACAGCGATTCATCAATATGCTCGGTGCTCACCTGCAGACGGAAAACTGCCAGATATACCACGCCTCAGGTGATGCCAATCTCTTGATAGTGCAGAAAGCAGTGGATGCTGCTGTCGAAAGTACAACCACACTCATAGGCGATGATACAGACCTTCTCGTCCTCCTCATTAACCATGCCAACCTTGAATCGCATGACATCTTCAAACCAGAGCCAAAGAAGAGTACGAGTTATGCCCGCATTTGGGATGTCAAGGCTGTTAAACATAAACTAGGTCCCTGTGTCTGCAATCACATACTCTTCATCCACGCTGGATGTGACACTACTTCCTGCCTCTATGGTATTGGGAAGGGAGCTCCTTTGAAAAAATTCACAACCTGCAGTGACTTTAGCGAACAGGTGGAATTGTATGACACCCACCAAGCTCCTCCGCAGATATTGTGTCCGCAGGTGAGAATGCTCGGTTGTGTCTGTACAGTGAAAAGCCAGGGGAGGGACTCGACACGCTGAGGCACAAGCGATTCTGTGAAAACGTGGCTGCGTCCAGTTCTCCCGTAAAGCCACATAGTCTGCCACCAACATCAGCAGCAGCCAGTTACCACAGTCTTTGTGTGTACTATCAGCTAAAACAGTGGAAAGGATCTGTCGACAGACCATCACCACAAGAATGGGGGTGGGAGACTAGCATCACACAGGGTTCGTACCTGTCCAAACTGACAAAGGACCTGCTCCACAGGAGCTGCTAAAAGTTGTCAGATGTGTCTGCAAGACTGGCTGCAGTAGCTTGCGGCACACATGCAGGAGGCACAACATCGAGTACTCTGTTGCCTTTAGCAACTGCAAGGGAATGGCATGTGTGAATACCTCTCAGGCAGTTTGTGACAAAGACGGAGATGATCAAGAACCAGACGACCTCTGTTGAAAATCACTACCAACAAGTGTTTCAATATCTCTCTCTCACCCTTCTGCTGTGCTATTATTCGCTTCCACTTTGGGGGTCTGATATCTCTATTAGAAATAAATTCTGAACAGTGGCCACCTCGTTGGTTCGTAGGGTCTGAGGTAAGTGTATCTATGTAAATCAATGTAATATCTCTCACTCACTCGCTCTCACTCTCTCTTTCTCTCACTCTCACTTTCTCTCCTCTCTCTCTCTCTCTCTTTAGACGTGGGTATCTTGGGTAACCGGGACCATTATGCCAATATTGGTGGTGTGAGGATGTAATTGGCCAGCGAGACTGTAGTTCTCTGTGTCTATCGTAGCTCTCTAAGGTCAAATGTAACTTTTTTTTTTCTATGTGATTGAGGGAGGCAAAAGGCATAACTGCCTATAGCGAGTGCCTCCCCCATAGTTGAAAGAGTGACAGGGCCAAAATCAAGGGACGTTCGAGCCAAAATGCCTGGACACACGGAGTTTGAAGCAATTTAAGTCATAGGAAGAGGGAAAGACAGATTCTGGGAGAGAGTTCCAGAGCTCAGCTGTTGAGTAGAAGAAAGTTTGAGAGTAACGTTTCAGTCTTGGGTTGGAGAGTTGCACAGAGTAGGGGTGGGATTGAGTTGCAAGACGGGTACCATGTGCCCTACGTAAAGGAGGTGGTATGCACTGGGATAGCTCTGAGGAACACGGATTATTATAGTAGCGATAGAATAGCGAGAGAGATGCAACATTGCGGCGGAGAGAGAGATTGCAGAGAGTTGGTGAGTGGACGGGAGTTAATGATACGAAAGGCCTTCCTTTCAACTTTGTCTAGGAGAGCGGTATGAGAGGAACCTCCCCACACATGTGAACAATACTCAATACAAGGGCGCACTATGCCCCTGTACAGAGCAAGAAGCTGTGCAGGGGAAAAGAACCCCCTAAGGCGGTTGAGCACACCCAGCTTCTGGGAGGCTGCCTTAGCAAGACTGGTAATATGGTCCTTCCAAATGAGAGCAGAAGAAAAAGACACCAAGAATATTGAGAGAAGATGAAGGGTTGATTTTTGTATTGTTGAAGAATAAGGGATAATCCGCTGGGAGATCCTGACGAGTAGATAGATGGAGAAATTGGGTTTTGGAAGCATTAAAGTTAACAAGGTTTTCTCTGCCCCAATTGGAAATAGTATTTAGATCAGAATTTAAGAGTTCTATGGCTTCATTACGTTTGTCGTTGAGGGATTGCTGGCTGGGGCGTTCTGAAAAACTAATGGAGTAGTGTAAGGTTGAGTCGTCTGCGTACGAATGGATGGAAATTAAGGTACAGTTAAGGAGATCATTTATAAAAATTAGAAAGAGAATAGGAGATAGGACAGAGCCCTGAGGAACA
The DNA here is from genome assembly GCA_032716605.1 of Paralithodes platypus. Lineage (NCBI taxonomy): Eukaryota > Metazoa > Arthropoda > Malacostraca > Decapoda > Lithodidae > Paralithodes > Paralithodes platypus. The sequence goes on along the minus strand of CM064574.1, from coordinate 8,180,471 downwards.
CCGGAGTTTATAGGGTGAGGAAGTCAACAATGGCCGTCCACAACCGCGGCTATGGAACGGCCGGAAAGGAAATTAGAGACAAAGGCATAGATGGAGGGATAGAAACCGAAGGAGGGTAGTTTAGAAATTAAAGATTTATGCCAGACTGTATCGAAGGCTTTCGATATGTCTAGTGCAATAGAACATTAGACATTAGATATAACTACTGGTCGTTAGATGATTGTAAGGTCGTGGTCAGGCGTATTATTGATCATTCCTAATGATGGACATGGTGACAGAGGAAGGTGAGTGTGATCTAGTGAATATAATTACTTTTTTCTTTTTGGGTCGAGCACTTTCTCAAAATAGTTCGCCAGGGTGTAGGCCTACTTATTGAGCCTCGGAAAATTAACTAAATATTCCTGTCCACAATTGCACAGAAATAATAAATAATTAGCTGAAAACCGCGTTGACATTCTGTGAGATCTTTAGAGAGAGGGACAATAACTCAACACTTGTTTTATATGAAATAATAGTACTAATCATGGGCTGTTAAAAAAAAAAAAAAGACAGAAGGGAAAGATACAATAACTTTACCCATAAACTATGACTTTCCTCGATGGATGCTACATTGGCGAAATGCGATGTGCCTCAATAGAGCAAGAATTCCAGAATGTACGGGTGATATAGGCAGTGAGAAACATAAGCAAACTGTTCTCAGATTAAACTCACACATTTTAAAAGAGCAGACAGGTTTGTGGCAAACTACTGAATTTGACTTAACAGTCAGATACATATACTGTAGCTCAAGGGAATGTTTTAAATATATACAGTATACCTTATATCAACAGCGTGTCAATTTTGTTTATTTTTTTATCAATGTATGGGACTCATCATTGTAGGCTATTGTACTCCAACCAACAGAGATACCTGCTATTGAGCAAATGTTTATGTTTTATTATAGTTGTTTAGGAATTTGTAACAGGAAGCAAACTATTGCCTTTAAACAACCGGGTATCCTTTTGATAGCAAAATTATGTTTTTTAGTTTTTTTTTTATTGTGAAAATATAAAGGTGACTCAGTCACGGCTGGAGCAAGCAGGTTGTAGATTTTCACACTTATTCATCAAGTCCTTACACGTGGTAGAAATAGTACCCCCACTCACCTACCCCTCTAATATTCCCTCTCTACCTCCTCCCCCACTCACCTACCACTCTCCCCACTCCCCTACCTCTCCAATATTCCCTCTCTATCCCCACCCCCACTCACCTACCTCTCTAATATTCCCTATCTTCCCCCTCCCCCACCTCTCTAATATTCCCTTTCTACCCCCTCCCCCACTCACCTACCTCTCTAATATTCCCTATCTTCCCCCTCCCCCACTCACCTACCTCTCTAATATTCTCTATCTTCCCCCTCCCCCACCTCTCTAATATTCCCTTTCTACCCCCCTCCCCCACTCACCTACCTCTCTACCCTCTCCCCCACTCACCTACCTCACTACCCTCTCCCCCACTCACCTTCCTCTCTAATATTCCCTCTCTACCCCCTCCCCCACCTCTCTACCCTCTCCCCCACTCACCCACCTCACTAATACTTCCTCCCTACCCCCTTCCCCACTCACCTTCCTCTCTACCCTCTCCCCCACTCACCTACCTCACTAGTATTACCTCTCTACCCCCTCCTCTACTCGCCTACCTCTTTAATATTCCTCTTTACCCCCTCCCACCTACCTCACTTATAATCCCTTTCTACCCGCTCCCCCACTTACTTACATCTCTAATATTCCCTCTCTACACCCTCCCCCACCTCTCTAATATTCCCTCTCTTCCCCCTCCCACACTCAACTACCTCTCTAATATTCCCTCTCTACACCCTCCCCCACTCACCTACCTCTCTAATATTCCCTCTCTACACCCTCTCCAACTTACCTACCTCTCTAATATTCCCTCTCTACACCCTCCCACACTCACCTACCTCTCTAATATTCCCTCTCTACCCCCTCCCCCACTCACCTACCTCTCTAATATTCCCTCTCTAACCCCTCCCCCACTCACCTACCTCTCTAATATTCCCTCTCTACCCCCTCCCCCACCTCTCTAATATTCCCTCTCGACCCCTCCCCCACTCACCTACCTCTCTAATATTCCCTCTCTTACCCCCTCCCCCACTCACCTACCTCTCTAATATTCCCTCTCTACCCTCGCCCACTCACCTACCTCTCTAATATTCCCTCTCGACCCCCTCCCCCACTCACCTACCTCTCTAATATTCTCTCTCTACCTCCTCCCACACCCACCCACCTCCCTAATCTTCCCTCTCTACCCCCTCCCCCACTCACCTACCTCTCTCATATTCCCTCTCTACCCCCCTCCCCCACTCACCCACCTCTCTAATATTCCCTCTCTACCCCCTCGCCCACTCACCTACCTCTCTAATATTCCCTCTCTACACCCTCCCCCACTCACTTACCTCTCTAATATTCCCTCTCGACCCCCTCCCCCACTCACCTACCTCTCTAATATTCCCTCTCTACACCCTCCCCCACTTACCTACCTCTCTAATATTCCCTCTCTACACTCTCCCACACTCACCTACCTCTCTAATATTCCCTCTCGCCCCCCTCCCCCACTCACCTACCTCTCTAATATTCCCTCTCTACCCCCTCCCCCACTCACCTTCCTCTCTAATATTCCCTCTCTACACTCTCCTACCTCTCTAATATTCCCTCTCTACACCCTCCCACACTCACCTACCTCTCTAATATTCCCTCTCTACCCCCTGCCCCACTCACCTACCTCTCTACACCCTCCCCCACTCACCTACCTCTCTAATATTCCCTCTCTACCCCCTCCCCCACCTCTCTACACCCTCCCACACTTACCTACCTCTCTAATATTCCCTCTCTACCCTCGCCCACTCACCTACCTCTCTAATATTCCCTCTCTACCCCCTCCCCCAATCACCTACATCTATATTATTCCCTCTCTACCCCCTCCCCCAAAAACCTACCTCACTAATATTCCCTCTCTACCCCCTCCTCTACCTCTCTTATATTTCTCTTTTCCCCCTCCCACCTACCACTCTTATCATCCCTCTCTACCCCCTCCCCCACTTACTTACCTCTCTAATATTCCCTCTCTACACCCTCCCCCACTCATCTACCTCTCTACACCCTCCCCCACTTATCTACCTCTCTACCCCCTCCCACACTCACCTACCTCTCTAATATTCCCTCTCTACCCCCTCCCACACTCACCTACCTCCCTAATATTCCCCGTCTTCCTCCCTTCCTGATCCGACTGACCCCATTCCCTATTCCCATTTTATTATTCTGTCACTCATCCTCCTGGCCTCATTCCCTCTTAAATATTCAATGTAGCTCCCCTCCTTTCCTTATTCAACTGCCTCTTCCTCTCTAATATTCACTCTGTAATCCCCCTCCTGTCCATACCCCACTCCCTCCTCTCTCTAATATTCCCTCTGTAACCCCTCTCCTCCTTACCACACTCCCTATTCCCTATCTAATCTCTCTCTGTAACCCCCAACCCCCTCCTATCTTGACCCCACACCCCCCTTCCTCTCTAAAATCAAGAGAAACAGGATCTGTTGGAAGGGAGATTAACCTGGAGACGTGAAAGGAGGAGTGGGTGTTCTGGTGGCCGAGGAGTGGAAGAAGATTGTGCTTGGGATAAAAGGAGTAAAGGGAAGATGATTGTATTGAAAGTGAAAGTTGGCGAAAGGATTTTGAATGTGATATCTGCATAGGTTGGTTTGAGTAGAAAGCGGAAAGAGGACTTCTGGAACGACCTGATTAGTGCCAACTCGGCCCTCTGAGAATGATACAACTGTACTGGGTTGTGTCGTGTTTGGGCATTTACTGATGGGTATGAGTGTGTGCATGGAAGAAATGGATACAGAAGGAGAAATCTAGAAGGCAAATGTATACTGGAGTCCTGTGTTGCTGTCAACATGGTTGTGTGTAACACTAAGCTCAAGAAAAGGTCGAGTCATCTAGTCACGTACAGTTCTGGGGACTCCAGTAGACAGATACATTATGTCTTGGTGAACAGGAGAGATTGGAAGTGGGTTCGGGATGTAAAGGTAATCCCGAGTGAAGAATGTATCTCACACCATAAACTCTTAGTGTATGACATGAGCTTCAGGGGAGATCCTGTGTCAAAGAAGGTATACACTCCTAAAAGGTAAGTAATGTTATTGAATAAATCAGAATGTAGGGATAGGTTTCCCAGCGAACTGGAGGAAATGGATAGGAATAGGGGGGCTCTATCACATGATGTAAGTATCCATTGGAGCTTCCTTGAATGTAGCCTTCTTGTTGCCACTGACAAAGTCTATGGCAAAATTAAGAGTCCCCCCAGGCATAAGATATATTGGTGGTGGAATGACAAGTTTGAAAATGCAATAAAGGAGAACAGAAGATGCTTCAAAGCATGGAATGAAGAATGCAGCAGGGAGGAATATCTGGTGGCTAAGCTAACTACCAATATAGAGATATGCAAGGTAAAGAAAACTATACAGGACTTGGTTATTGACCAAGTGTGTAAAACAGAAAATCCCAATGGGATCATCAACCTAGCTAGGCGAGTTAAAGATAGCAGTAGAAATGTTTTAAGAGAACAGTGTGTCAGGAATAGTAATTGTTTATGCTGACGAAAAAATCAGAGAACCTTGGAAGGTACACTAGTAACAATAACTCAATGTGGAGTTTAAGTGGAATAGAGAGCAGCTTTGTAACGAATACCCAATACATGCCCCCCCCCCCCTGCCCCCCATGCTTGACCATGTCAAGAAAGTGTGTGAGAGAGTCTTTGAAGTTATTATCAGGGAAAGCATTTCTATCAATGATATGTCCAGTTTCAAACCTCCATGTGGTACACTCAATGCTATCTTCATAGTCAGGCAGTTGCAGGATAAACATTTACACTCTTTCCGGAAGGTTTTACTGGTAGATACAATTTTTTTTTTTTTTAGTAAAATAAATAAATAAATACAAAAACAGGGCCAGTGAAATAGAAGCAATATGTGATTAGGTGATATGTGTCCTCACCACCACCTCCTGTCCTCCCCTTATTGTGTGCCTTCCCCCCTCCCATTCTCCTCCTCCCCTCTTCATTTATCCAATGTTTGTAAATTTGATACATAACAAATTTATCCAAGGTATTATTATTAAAAGGTACCTTAACTCATTGACTGCGGGTGACGTTCCTGAATGTCCTGGCAATTTACAGCAATTTCCAGGCTTTAAAAGCCTGTGAAAGCTGTAGAAATATTGTGTCAGTGGGCGGGAGCGTGAGGGACCCACCTCAGAGCAGCGAGCCGCTCACTGAGGGAGACTGTGTCTCGCGCGGGTGTCTCGCAACAGTGTTGCCGAGCGAGCGAGTGCTAATAATTAGCAGTTTTCCCGCATGTCTATGGCACCGCTGCGGGTGAACCCCGCCACCTACGAAGCCCGTTCTGGTCTCATTTTGAAGCTATTTTCGCCAAGTTTTCGGCAGAATACAGTTCATTTAATGCAGATGCTTGATTAATCATTCAGGAGTGCCTGAATATGCCCTAAATAGCCCAAATATGCCCGCAGCGTAAGTGTTAAAGGAGAATATGACTCTCGAGAGGCTCATAGTCAGGGTTTAATATTGTATGTTAGTCTCATGCTTATGCATTTCTATGACTAAACAAACATTTCAATTTCAAAACATACTAAAGGAAAGGCAAATTCGACAAATGCTACTCCCATTTTTACGTATTTTTTAAAGACTAACTTAAAATCATGAACAAACACTTTGATGCACGAATATATTACTGTACCCAAATACCCCAAAGCAGAGTATTCAATTGTTGCGGATACCAGACTCTGATACAGATTACCTGTATATAATACAGGGTGCTCGTGTAATGCCGGCTAAAGGTCCTCCTACTCTTCCCACCGAAACATTCTCACCCACCCCTCTTGAACTACAGTACCTCAGATATCCTTTCCATACACTCTTGATTTACCCTAGCACACTACCCCCCGACAACGCTCCTCACGAGCTCCCCCACCCCTTCACGAACTTCCCTACAACTCTCCAGTACCAGGCTGGCAAACGAGACTTTTCATATCCAGTATCAAAACTCAAGTCCCTTATTATTATTGCATATACAAAGTAAAAGCTATGCTCCACTGTGCCACTGACCCGTCCAGCAGCATCTCCCCGTTGTCCCTCTCCCAGTAGTTGACGGCTCTTGGGAAGGCCTCTACGTGGCACTGGATCTCCACGTCAGTACCAAGTGGGGCACCGATCAGCTGGTTGTCCACTTTCACCACCGGGGAGACTGTGGAAGAAAGAGAGTCGTGCAATTATAATACCGGTATCTACCTAATTGTATTTATATGTATCTATCTATCTATTGGCTATGTAACTACATATATCAGTACCGTATTAATTTACTTTTCACTTGTGGAAGAAAGAGAGTCGTGCAATTATATTACCGGTATCTACCTATGTGTATTTCTATGTATCTCTATTTATCTATTATCCATGTAACTATATCAATCAGTACCGTATTTCTATGTATCTCTATTTATCTATTATCCATGTAACTATATCAATCAGTACCGTATCAATTTACTTTTCACATATATCAAATTTGTCATGGTTGCGTTGTATATCAGTAACCTAAACTTTGTTGTAGGGAATAGGCTTTGCATTCCATGGTTATCGCACTTAATAATCATCTGGTGTATGTAAACATCAGATACGTCACCTCATTAGTGTCTTATGTTCACAGTTTGTGATGTGTCCACACCACCAGTTGCTGTCAGGTTTAGTTGGTGCAATGTCTTCCGCAGTTCATGATGTGAAAAATCTCTTCTGGTGTTTTTCTTAAATAATAGGACTAGACTGTTTTCCTAATAGAATGGACAAAGTTAAACAGAAAATTGTGCATTCCTCGCCACAAAATCGGTTTAATGGCTGAGTTATTAGGATATAAATGGGGACATATCAATTTAGCGTCAGCTGGAAAAAACAGAACAGATGATAGTAATAATTTTATCTAACTTCCTATCTATCTACAAGCTACTACTCACAGTTGACATATAGAATGATCCTCTTGCTGACAGTAGGTGGTACATTGTTGCTGGCGATACAGAGGTAGGCACCCATCTGCTTCCTGCTCACACCCGTCAGCGTCAGGTTGCTCCCGGGTACTGAGTCCAGCTCTGGAATCAAGCAGAGAAAACAGTTATGGTTACACCTTCTGTCATATTATATATTTTAACACTAGCCAATTAGATGTTCTTGGGTGTTATTTTGGTAATTGCTCCCTAGAATCCTTTCTAGCTAAAGATTTATCCGCCTTAACCTTACCCTTCAAGCTAAATGTGAGTTTTTTTTTTTTTTTATATATTGAAAAATGTTCAGGCCAAAGGCTGGATTCTCCTAAATTTCAGGCTCGCTGTCGGTTGTCAACAAAATTTAACACCTGATTAAAGGGAAACATCTTATAATTGCTACATTAATGAGACATCATCTTAAAATCCCCAAACGAAAATAGGGCGAAAGAGGAATGACGAAGAAAGGCTACCCACTCTCTAATCCAGGAGTGAATCAACTTTGCCAGTATTTCTTCCACTCAAGAAGTAGGCTTTGAAACGCTCTCCCTTGATCTATCTTTCCCTCAGCCTACGATTTGAACTGCTTCAAGCTCCGTGTGTCCAGCCATTTTGAATTTAACCTTTCTTGAAATTGGCTCTCCGTCACATATACAGTAATTTAGAGATGTTTTGCCAGTTGTCAAAACTTACCCCCCAAGACCATTGTGTGCAAATGAGAGAGAGAGAGAGAGAGAGAGAGAGAGAGAGAGAGAGAGAGAGAGAGAGAGAGAGAGATAGTTGAGATAAGCCGTTTCTTCTATCTGTTCTCCCATAATGCCCCCAGTCCCATCTCACCCTTCACATAACTCTCTTTCTCTCTCTCTCTCTCTCTCACTCTTTCATTCTTCTTAAGTTTACTATTTCATTATTAGTATTCCTCTTCAAAACTTCTCTATTTTGTTTGTTTCTCCTTTTCATTAGCTACCGGTATGTCTTTTCCTATATTTTGGTGTAGGAAACTACAAAAGGTTAGTACGGTACCATATGATAAGAGTCGCAATAATTTGAATGTTGACTTTATATAAATTTCCTCTTTTACAGTATACTGTATATTGTATTATACAGTACTATTCCTCGATGCTAGTATTATATATATATAATATATATATAATATATATATGTGTGTGTGTGCGTGCGTGCGTGTGTGTGTGTGTGTGTGTGTGTGTCGGGAGAAGACTGAGGAAGCTTTGCAGAGAGACCAAAATAATCAACGAGATGTGTGTGTGTGTGTGTGTGTGTGTGTGTGTGTGTGTAGTCGCCCTTATCACTAGTTGATTCCTTTTGGGAGTTATTGTACGGTTTATATTTCAAATATTAAATCTCTCATCGAAGTTGTGTGTTTTTCTGGAAACAAGAGAAATAAAACAGTTATGATCCGATTTTCAGAAAGTTAGGTGGGCAGATAGGATATGCGTCAAGGAAGAAGTGATTCCATGTAGGAGGACATGCAGATCATAACTTGGAGCCCTGATCCAGAAGAAAATTAAGACCTATGATACCATACCGTAGGATACAGTAATAAAAGCCCCTGTAGTCCCAAGCACTGTGGCAAAAATGGCAGGAGAGACCAACTTTTCACCTCAAGAGATGGAGCAAGACTGGCCCAGTCACCCTTCAGCGGATCTTATATAAGCGGAGAAGTGTTGCCAGACTGGTAGCAGTGCTTAAACAGTCGTGTTACCGACTAAATGGTTGTACAGGCAGTTACAAGGAAAGTACATTACTGACGAATATACTCAGGCCTGGGACTGTAAGGGTTAATGATAAAGAACCAGCCCACGTAGTCGGAGGTATGTGCTCTACCGAGTGCCCCTTTGGTTATTGAAGGTAATTAATAATTACTTGATCGTTTTTGCTATTATCAAGCATCTAATGTTTAGTTAACCCACATATCTAGAGAAACACGCCTCCCCAGACCCACTTATAAGCTAAGGAGAGATGGATCGTTAATCTGGTCTATTAATTCATGTATTCCTATATTTCTTAGTTTCCTCGCTAGACCTCCATCAAGCTTAGAACAACACCCGCTAGACCCCCCTTCAAGATGAATTTGTACTTTTTCGGTAGAAAAATGTCCCGGCCGAAGGCCGGTTCCTCTTAAAATTTCAGGCTACCATCGTTTGCCAGGAAAAAAATCGATTACAAAATAATTACGGCAAATATACTACCGGAGAAGTATATCTATATATCCGATCTATCTAAGTCTAGATCCAATCTATCTATCTATATAATCCATTCTATCTTTCCATCGATCCAATCTATCTATCTATATAATCCATTCTATCTTTCCATCGATCCTATCTATCTATCTGTCCATAAATTACATCATAGACTACAGTAGATCTGGACTGGACACGAAAATGGAACTTTGCAGTAAGGGACCCAAATTCGGAGAATGAACCCCCAAGTTCGAACCTCGAAACCGCGGAAATGTGATATTTTCGCGGCTTCGGGGTTCGAACTTGGGGGTTCGTTTTCCGATTTTGGGTCCCTTACTGCAAAGTTCCATTTTCGTGTCCAGTCCAGATCTACTGTAGTCTATGATTACATTTATCTATACTGTATATATTTCTCTATAAAAGGTATTTGTAAAACCGATACCAGTCAATCCAGTATCATCCTGTGTGTGTTGTACGAGATGACTGCTGAGTTATTCACCCCACACCCGCTCTACCTGTGTGGGATCAATCATGCAAGGCCGGATATTTTTAACGGGGGTAACCTGCTTTATTTCTCTCCTTTTCTCTCTTTCTCTGGGTTGTATCCATTCGGCCCCATTCAGTCTACTGTTTTAAGACGTTGATCCCCTTCCAGGTGTCGATATATTCCTGGCGAGCGATAGCGAGCCAGCATTGTATGGAGAAATCCGGCTTCGCCGGAGAAATTTTTCTATCGAAAAATTTACACATTTAGCTTACTGACAAACATTATAACACATATGCTGTCTCACTACCAATCGCCAGGAAAAAATCGACACCTGGATGGGGACAAACGTCTTAAAACAGTATGCTGAATGGGGCTGAATGGGGCCGAATGGATATAAACCAGAGGGGGAGAGCGAAAAAAAACGAGGTGGGCCCCCTTAACAGCTGGGGTGTGAGGTATTTATATCACTGCTGGGGTGTGAGGTATTCAGGATGCTGGCTGGTGTCATGGTGGTTTGTTTATACCTCTATCTATCTATTTGCTGTATCTAGGTACTTATCTAATCGTTTCTTATATGTCATTATGTATATATCTATTGTATTTATGCTCTGTCTTGAGTCGCCCCCACCAGCAAAACAAAAAAACACAAAAAATTGATAAGTGGGGATTGGGCCTGAGTATATGGATGGCTGGATTTATGGTATTTGTACAACCTAAAACAGTGACTAAAATAACTTTCTGGATGGATTATGAAGTGCCACGGCACTGACATAATATTATATTATTCACCCAGAACTCATTAGTTAGTTAGTTGAAATAGAAGTTCAGAGGCTATCAAACCCTTCTGGTTTATTAAGCCAGCTCCCTGTAAGTCAAGAATAGCTTAGTTAGTTAAAATAGGACTTCAGAGGCTATCAACCCTTACTGAATTATTAAGCCAGCACAATGTAAGTCATGAGTATCATCAGGACTCGAGCCCCTTTTCGAGAACTCCAGTCCCTTGTCCAGAACTCGGTGTGACAAGTGTGAGATCAATCACGCATGGACTGATATTAGCAACACTGCTTGGGTGCGAGGTATTCATTCCCCTGGTGTTCTGGTGGTTTGTTTATAACCACAACCCCTTCCTACAACCAGGTTTAAGGGGACATGGGCTGTTTTTCTGGTCACCCTTCTTCCTCATGTTTACCCCCAATAGTTTTCAGATTTTATGACGTTCGGCCCATTAGTTTGGCGATTTTAATACCTTTTGCCCCATTTCGTTGTCAATTTTAAGACCTTTCGTGCCATTTAGGTGTCGATTTTTTCCTGGCGAGCGACAGCGAGCCTGTAATCTTAAGAGTAACCGGCCTTCGGCCGGGACATTTTTCTACCGAAAAATTTACAAATTAATCTAGAAGGGGGATCTGATGGATGTTTGTTTTTTTAAGTTTGATGGAGGTCTAGGGAGGAAACTAAAGAAAGTAATAAATAAATTAAAAATCTACCAAAAAGTGAACCATCCCCCCTTAAATCGCTGGTTCGTGTTCTGGTGATTGTGGTCAGGAATGTCTTTACAATGTTTTGAGGCCTAATTATGATACACCAGTGGACTATTATGATACACCAGTGGACTATTTGGAGAACTACTTGAGCCACAAAGATTAAATTACTGTTATTTTTTAGCTAATATTCACCGTCACGTATTTAGTATTAGGACGTGTTCAAGTATCCCCGGCCATGACTGTACATTTTAGGATATAAATCGTGGTCTTAAGGGGAGGCTGGCTGTTTGTTTGGTCTATTAATCCATTTATTCATATATATTATTAGTTTCCTCCCTAGACCTCCATCAAGCTTAGACAAACACCCCCTAGACCCCCCCTTTAAGATGAATTTGTAAATTTTTCGGTAGAAAAATGTCCCGGCCGAAGGCTGCTTCCTCTTATAATTGCAGGCTCGCTTTCGCTCGCCAGGAAATAATCGACACCTAAATGGCACGAAAGGTCTTAAAATTGACAACGAAATGGGGCGAAAGGTGTTAAAATCGCCAAACTAATGGGCCGAACGTCTTATAATCTCGAAACTAGTGGGGCTAAGCATTAGGGAGAAGGGGGTCCAGAAAACCGGTCCATCTCCCCCCTTAAGTTTACGAAGCTGTGCCGAACTGTGGCTATTCTTTTGCGTTTCTGAGGTTCGTTTGGTGTTCAAGGGTTCATATATGGGTTCATATATTGGTTCATATATATGTACAATCGGCTGCACAGATAAGTGTTGCGCTATATTATGATACACTTGAAACTGTGAACAATGAAAGAGGTAAAACACTGAAACGGGCATGTGTGCAACATAATTCATCGGTTTGTCTGAATTGCTAATTAAGATTTATATCGCCTTTCACTATAAGCAATTGCACACTCTAAGACGTAAATTGTGGCTTTTATGGTTTCGAATTTATCCCACAATGTTTCGAGTCTTCTTATTAATTCTTTACCTATTACTAACATCTCTTGTTTACACTGTTAGAGAGTTTATATTGGGCCCGGATTTATGTATTAGGGTGTCCTGCATGCACAGTCGCAGTCATTAATTCGGATACATTTCAGAGCCTTGACAAAGTTAAAGGAACCTTGGAAAAACAAATATTTGGTAAAAGAATAAGAAGTTTCAATTCAACCCGAGACAGCTTCGAAAATGTATGTATCAGCATTATACCTTTCGGTGCGGCTTTCTATAGGGAAGAATATGTCCAGGCGGCTGTTTTACCGCTATTTTTGCTTAATATACGTCACCCTAGCACCATATTTGTAGATCTGAGCGAACTGGAAGGAGCTCCAATGAAAAGATTGGGTCAAACACTCCCTATAGCAGTCACCACCCCCTCCCTACCTCTTCCCACAACCCGGGAAATAGATAAATACATTGTGTCTTCTGTCACCAACTGGGCTACTCCGCCCCTCACCAACGAAAATATACGTTTTTATCATTCGCTCTTATTACCGATAACTGGATGATATTTAGAGTTATTGCATCATGTTTTCTGCGTAATACTCTACCTATACGGCTGCCGTATTTCTCTTTTAAAACCCTGGTCAATTTAAAGATGTAATTAAATTGCTAAAAAATCGTTTCGATTGTTTTTATCTAGTTTAGAGTTGTGTAAGGGTGTTTTGATGTGTGAAAATAGGCGTAAATGCATATTTACCCATTAAACAACAATCTAAAAACACGTCCCTTCACTCGCGAAAAAAAAATATTTGGCTATAACCGTTTGCCGGGGGGGGGGGGGGGGGGCAAGCCCCCCCCCCTCACCCCCCCCCCCAGGATTTATTGAAATAGTCATATATTTAAACAGTAGGGGGCAATAACCAAATTTTCCCCAACCCTGCTTCTTCTTCTTCTTCTTCTTCGCGGCGGATGTAAACAAAGCCACCCGCCTCTTGCGAGGTAGGCGATATAGGAGATTTTTTTTTTTTTCAGGATCAGTAATACATTTTTACGTGCATTTAGACACATATAGGAATGAAATACATGGTATAAGAAACCTGTAGGCCACGATAAAATCGATGTATGAATTTAATTACATCATCTTTATATTGTCCGTTTTCTGTATTATAATCCTTTTCTCATCAGTTTCTTCATTGATTAGTGTGTTTTAAAGTGTTTTTCCGATAATATTCAAGGACACTAGTGCGACGTTATGAGAAACAATGTATTAGGGAAAATAGGCACCAATAGATTCGCCATATTTTTCTCCATATAGTCCGCATGGAGGATTTTCGTTATCAACAAATTGAAAAATACCCACTTCACAGATAAATACACCAAAAATCTAAGTCAAAGAGGGGGCGGCAGCCCCCACCTATAATACTAGGATAGGTTAGGTAAGGTTGTTAGGTTAGGCTAATGTCCTTTCAAAGGGGTATAGGCTAGTAAACACTAGGATAGCCTATACCCGGTCAGAGGTAAGAAGAAGAGTCCTGCAGTAGTCTCCTTGAATGCTACCGTTTTTCCTTCTGGAAATTCATATTTACCCATTATTTTGCAATATTAAAACATGCCCCCTAAAACCATATTTTGTCATTACCCTAACCTAACAACCTAACCTAACCTGGGGGCTGCCGCCCCTAGACCCCCGCAGGGTTAGTATTGATATAGAATATGACAACATACTAAAACTATGGTAAAACAATGACAAATATTAATTCTCAGCTGATCCAAGATGGCCGCCATCACCCTTATTTAACCCACAAAGTCTAAGGAAAAATAATTTAATATGCAGCGGTAAAGACATATATTGTGGTGACTAATACTCTAATACAAAGCTATAGTATACATTTAGAACATTATATCCCATACGTGACCTAAAATCCAGTTTGTCCCCCATACAATACTTAATTTGAGCTCGGTGAAGTTTATCAGATAGATTATAATTATTGTTCATGAAAGCAGAGGGAGAGACTGAAAGCAATGTTTGTTTACATCGCTAGGCGGGAGAATGAGTAGGTCTACATCCACACCCCTCCTTAATAATATGGTCTATTTTTTGGGGGGGTGACTGGCCCCATATGCTGATGATTACAATAAGTCATGGGGGTGTGAGGGCGACAAAGACCCCCTTAATTTATCCTGTATCCATTTTGTTTAGTCTATGCTCAAAATTAAGTTTTCTGAAAAAAGTGAGTTTAGAGGGAGAGGGAGAGGGAGGGGGAGGGGGAGGGGGCAGCCGGATAAGTAAATAATTCGAGTTCTCTGTTTACAAGACAGGCTGGGATGTTGATATGAAGATGAAACTAACCTTATATTCGTACCTGGTATACAGCTGTCACAATTACATGGTGAAGTAGCCCTGTTTTTGTTGAATTTCAGCATTAAAAACACCTCTTCATTGTACACACATCCTCCCTCCACCAATGCACAAAGCACACTGATATAAGTATGGGTGGCAAGCCTAGACATTCCTGGAATCGTCTGGAAACAAGCAGGGCAGGTTGGTGCCACCAACTAAGCCGGTACCATAGAGTACAGAAGGATAGAGAGGAAAGAAAGACGCTACACATCTGAAAATAGCGAGCCGTGCTTTCGAGAGATGGCAGCACGGTCGCAAAGGAAAATGGGAGGGTCCCCATTAATTCGTAATAATCCCTACCTTGTACTAATAACGCTATTAATAATCAATTCTACGCTATCCAGATACTATATAGACATGACAGAGTTAAATAGACATAAGTAGAGGCTACTGTAAAGGCCAGATCATCGTGCATTTGTCGTCATTATGAGGAGGTTCACAGCCACTTCTCTTCTACCCCCACCAATGTTGTTGTGAGAGTGGGGAGTTGCCAACGTCTAACATGCTGGGCCAAAATATCCCTAGATGTCATAAGTATAACCTATGAACTTAATTCGTGAAATGTCCTGTTTTAGTGCAACTTTATAAATTAACATCTACATAACATGTAACTAATAATATATATTCAAAATTACATTGTAATTGTTGTTGTGTTGCTTGGAGTTATACAGCTTACATCATATATAGGTATTTGTTATATTGTATATGTAATCCTAATATTTTCCTCTTGTTTTATAATTATATCTAATTTATTTTAAATAATTTACAAGTGTTTTTACCAACATTAAAGCACTCTTAAAGACGTTCCCTCTTTATTCTATTGCCCCCTCATTTTGCGGAATTCCCCTTAACTTTGGTAACACTGCAGACAAGCCGGGCGCACAGATATCAAGGAGTATCTAATAAGGAAAACCAACTGAGGTGTTTTGGTTGTATGCCCTACAACAGTGCTGCCACCAAAGCCATAGGACGCGCGGCAAAATAACCGTGTGACGTCACGCTTTCAGCTCTATCCTTCCTTCTGTACTCTATGGCCGGTACAGTACAACGGATATGTACACTCTAAGACATAAATCCTGGGCACAATATGAACCTTCGACCACCATAAACGAAGCTTCAAAATGTAAATAATAGGTGAAGAATTACGGGGAGATCTTCACTAGAGGGATTTTTTTCTTGACCCCTTTCTCCCTCATGTTTAGCCCCATTGTTTTTGATATTATAAAACGTTCGCCCCGTTAGTTTGGCGATTTTAAAAACTTTCACCCTATTTTAAGACCTTTCGTGCCATTCAGATGTCGATTTTATCCTGGCGAGCGATATCGAGCCTGTAATTTAAGAGGAACCGGCTTTCAGCCGGGACATTTTTCTACCGAAAAATGTACAAATTTATCTTGAAAGGGGCTCAAGGGGATGTAATCTTAAGCTTGAAGGATATCTAGGGACCAAACTAAAAACCTCCCCTTAATGAAGAGATTCGATTGAGTTCGGGAAAGCTTCAACAAATTAAGGCCACGATTTACGTCCTAGACTGTACAGTCACTTATAAATATTCGTGGACCCCATATGTTTTTCGGTATGCAACTATAATATCTAGATTGCTTTATGGATGGACCTTGCTTTCATAAAAATAGTTAGTATAGTTTTGTATTTGATGTATAGAAAATTATGTTCATAAATTGGTTACCTGAGATATACTACCATAATTAGAAGTAGGTGAGGTCCTTGAATGTTTATGAGTGACTGTACACTCGGCCACAGTTCTGCGTGGGCCACCTACCTAGTCGCAGAGTTTGGGTAAATTCGCTATGTAGTTTGTTGACTCTGAATATAAGAAGATCTCACACTCCCCTCCCTGTATCAGTCGAAGCTTTTGTCCCATAGATGGCGCAGCTTGATGGGAAGGGAGGGGGACCTAGTCGTAGTGTTGCAAGGGTAGGAAACAATGGGGTGGGGTGGGGGGGGGGGGGGGGGGGGGGGGGGGGCAGTGTTCGGTTGTTTACAATCAACGCTATATATATGCTGTTAGTGAGCATTGCCTGGCAGTTATTTCGGTGTTGATGAAGTTTTATAACATGCGGTGAAGAATGTTAAACTTAATTACTTCTACTTGTTCATAACTAATGTCTCCGAAACTAATTCATAATGAGCAGTAGATTCCCTCCTTCAATAACTGAAACCTCTCTCTCCCCCCCCCCCCCTCTCTCTCTCTCTCTCTCTCTCTCTCTCTCTCTCTCTCTCTCTCTCTCTCTCTCTCTCTCTCTCTCTCTCTCTCTCTCTCTCTCTCTCTCTCTCTCTCTCTCTCTCTCTCTCTCTCTCTCTCTCTCCACCTACTTTATTGGTATGAATAAGATAATTGTATACAGGCTTCATTCCTGACGTTATTCTTGACTTACAGTGTGTTGGCTTAATATTCCACTAGGGTTGATAGCCTCTGAAGTCCTCTTTAAAGGGAGTAGTATTCGCTTTTTCAGGACCCCGTTTTCCCTCGCGTTTAGCATATTAGTTTTGAGGTTTCAAGACGTTCGTTCCGTCAGTTTGGCGATTTTGAGACCTTTCGCCTTATTTTGTTGTCAATATTAAGACCTTTCGTGCCCTCCAGGTGTTGATGTTTTCCTGGCAAGCGATAGCAAGCCTCTAATTATAGAAAGAATCGACCTTCGGCCGGGACACTTCTCTATCGACATATGTACACATGTATCTTGAAAGGGGGTCTAGGGGGTGTTTTTCTAAGCTTGATAGAGGTCTAGCGAGGAAACTCAAAAATAATATAAATACATATATCAACCAAAAACCAAGCACTACCCCCTTAACTAACTGATACGAAAAACAAAAACACTTTATAAATATCTAAGGAAGGGAAGTGGGTGGGAAATTGGCGAACACCATTTTTGCGCGAATACGCATAGAATAACATAGCACGTATAATAGACCTTGTTTTTATATCGCATCGCCTTCTCAATCCCAGGAAACCGAATTGGCAACATGTTTTGATCGGCACGGCTCTCGGTAATTCTATAACCGGCATCACACGAGCCATTTTTCCCTCAACATTATATCCTTAACACTGGTCTGGCAGCTTGTGACGTCAACGTTTTAGATAATTCTCCCACATAAATTAATCTACCACAAGTCTAGTATCCGATTGCAAGGCACAGGAACCTAGAAATTATGCCCAGAAAACTGTTGGTCATCGAATGTTGACGCTAAAAGCTCTCGTGTGATACCTTCGTATAACAGAGCGTCGAAATCTTTCATCGCGTTTTGATCCAGTTCCCGGGTCAAAAGTGTCGGGTTATAATGGTATTGATAAGGAGAGTAACAGGCTGGCAAACGAGACACTTTTCATACCCACTCCCAAAACTAAGACCCCGGCAACGTCTCTTTAATCATATTCTAGCTTTACTTAGATAATTTACTTAGAAAATTTACTTAGATAATTTACTTAGATAATTTACTTAGATAATTTACTTAGATAATTTTGCGCAGTTTAAGAAGGATCTGTAATAGTAAAATGGGTTAAGTGAGATCATTCTAGGCCCTTTTGAAACTGAATAAAATCGTCTAATAGTAGCCAGATTAAAGTTAAAAATTATGAAACTTCAACTACAATTCCATGTATTCCTTCTCGTATTAAATCCAGTACCATCCCCAGTACATTGTTCCGAACTGCCACCCTAATAAGGAGACTACACTGTAATAAATTAAAGGTACAAATATGATATATGATAAGGTATATAAAACGGTTGGGTATATCTATCTTAGGTAGCTATAAGATAGATGTAGTGTAGGGGATATATGTAGTGTAAGGGGTATGGGTTATAGTGAGAGATGTAGTGTAGGGCATAAAGGTGTAAAAGAACAAATAGGGATGTAGGGAAGAAGGGATCTGCCTCGTATGGGCCAATAGGCCTTCTTCATTTTTTTTTTTTTTTTTTCTTATGGTCTTATGTGCTTAATGATGGTGATTTACCTTTCTAGGCTATCCTTGTATATATTGATGTTGATTATGAGTCATAGCTAAAATAAATTAAGGGTATCAAATGGTAGTCGCGCTAATAAGTGATGTCTCGGCACCAATTATATTTTGATCAATAAATGGTATCAGCAATATCTAAGCTTCATTTCTTCATATCGAGTAAAATATACAAACATGTTCCTACACTTACCCACCCTATTCAACATCTGACAGACATTAATACAGCACAGAGCAAGCCAAACATAATGACAGCTGGGACATGACTTATTAGTGCGACTGTACATATAATCATTGGATATATTGATAGCGATTTACTCCTTATCGATGCAATAGAAGGGTTTATTTCTATTAGCCTAATGTTTAAATGGGTAAATTACAGCTGCTCACCAAATTATCTACGTGTTTTTAAAGTAATGGTTATTTTTCTCCAAAATGGCATGAATTTAGTCCCAGTTCTATTCATTTCATGCCCATTTCCTGCATCCATGCCCAAATATTCCACGTGTTCTTAAAGTAATGATAATATTTCTCCAAAATGGCATGAAATACTCCTAGTACTATTAATTTTCTCCACCCATGTCCTGAATCCATGCCCAAATTGCCCATGTGTGTTTAAAGTATATAGGAACCCCCAGGGGGTAAGGGGGCCTTCATCTAATAGTGGAGGACAAAAAAAGAATATGCCTCCCGCATCCTGCTGCGTGTCGTACAAGGCGACTAATAGGGGGGATGGCGATAGACTTGTGGACCAACAGCCATTACTATGCAATAAAGTCTTTATCTTAGCACTGTCTTGGTATGGCACTGTCGAGGCTGGTGGGGTGCGGATAGGTGCCACAGGGGACTGAGTCTTACCTGTGCGCTGTTTGGCACCACACCTGTGTCGGCAACAGTGTTTGCATGTTGGAGCAGTGTTGGGGCAGGACTTTATTGTTCTATAATCCAATTGCTTAATATACAGTAGAGTCTTGTTATGGTGCTGTCTTTTAGTAACACTGTTAAGGCTGGTGTGGTTGCAGATACTGCAGGTGCAAGTGCTGCAGGGGGACTCTGTTGAGTCTTGCTGAGGCACGCTTAGCACTATACCAACATCAGCCACAGTGACTTGGTGGGGCAGTGCTGGGGCGGGACTTTATTGTACTACAGAACACTCCAACTACTGAAAGGCAACCCAGTCTGAGCCGTTACAATGAATGTAATGGAACAATGACGTTAAACCATTGTATGTATTATATGTATAACACGGGACTCAGCAGAGAGCCGAATGGGCCACACATGGCAGATCCATTTCACACCCAACCCATCTCGTCCATATACCTATCTAATTTTATCTTAAAGCTCTCTATCGTTCTTGATCCCAATACAGCACTAGGTAGCCTATTCCACTTATCTAAAAGTCTGTTACCAATCAAAATATATCACAAACATTTCATTAGTCCACGTGTTTTGAAAGTAATGGTTATATTTTTTTCCAAAATGGCATTAATTTAGTCCCAGTACTATGATTTGCTCATCCATTTCCTGCATCTATGCCCAAATATTCCACGTGTTTTTAAAGTAATGGAAATATTTATCCAAAATGGCATGAGTTTAGTCCCAGTACTATTCAAATTAGATCAAATTTGTTTCAGAAAAGATATAAGCAAAACATTGTTTAGTATCAGAGTTGTAAATATGTGGAATATGCTATCGAGTGGTATAGTGGGATAAACACACGATAGAGAGTGTTAAGATATCTGTAGATTTGCCGTGTGTGGGCCAGTCAGCTCTAATGCAGACATTATTTTAAAGTTTCAATTCTTAGGGTTCGGAATCACTTTCGCGTTTCCTCGCCCCTTTATCTGTCTCGTCTAGAAGGTAAATTTTACAATGTGAGAATTCCTAGCTCCAGCGCGCACGCACGCACACACACACGCACGCACACACACATACAAAGGAGTACAAAGGAAATCAAGCAACAACAGGTCTAGTGACCCTTCTAGGTTGCTTGTCCTCCAAAACACTGAGGATCAAGTGTCCAAACAGTGGTTTAGAGTGGGTAAGGGAACATTGGAAAGGGAATTACTGCCCTGGAACTAATGTCCGTGGCAGGATTAGGGAGTTAGTAGAGGACAGATGGGTTAGTAACTGAGGGGGGATAAAATAAAGTTATTAATTTACAAACGCAGTCAGTCGCGGGTTTAATGAGAGATATTTGTCTAGGCGGAGTTTAAATGAATCAACGGTGATGCAGTCTATAACGTTTCGGGGAAGCCCATTCCACAAGTTGACAACTCGATTGAAGAAGAAATTCTTAGATTCGTGCGAGTTAAAAGATTTACCAATAATTTTGCAACCGTTTCCCCGCGTGTAATTAGATTGGTCGATAGTGAAGTACTTACTACAGTTCATATTGTCGATGCCTTTGATGATTTTGAACACTTGAATTAAGTC
Organism: Paralithodes platypus; assembly: GCA_032716605.1. Taxonomy (NCBI): domain Eukaryota; kingdom Metazoa; phylum Arthropoda; class Malacostraca; order Decapoda; family Lithodidae; genus Paralithodes; species Paralithodes platypus. The sequence goes on along the minus strand of CM064574.1, from coordinate 8,159,446 downwards.
ACCTACACACACACACACACACACATACATGTGAAAAGAGTTGAAATTAACACAGATATATGAAACATATAGAGAAACAGTCAAACACCCACCCCAAGGCAAAATAGAGAGGCGGATGGACTTCATCAGGCCACAGCCATCCGCCGTAATCGGTTTTCTGTTATAACTGTGGCAAACCGGCTACCGGTATCTCTATAATACCTGGTGTAGAGTGTTTGCCCTAAAAGAAAAAGTAGTATAGTACTAATGAAATAGTCAAAATCAGGTGGTTGACAAATTCGGGAAGTCAATTTTGTAGTCAGAAGTAGAGTAGACAAAATCAGTTCGTTCAAATTGGGGAAGTCACATTTTGTTGTCGGATATCGAAGAAGAAATCCATTAACTACGTCAAAAAGTATTGACACATATTTAGCATGAGATAAAGTGAGGTTGAGCTCTGGGAGGTAGGGGACGCTCAACTCCCACTCTGACAGGAAGGATCAGCCCATCTCCTGATATATAATCTTATATAGCTAGTTTAACCCCTTCAGCAGCAGGACATCAATTTACCTTTTATTATGGAAAAAGTAAGACAATGTTATGCAGTTTAAGAAGGACTTACTTCCTTCTGAGTTTTAAATGAGATCGTATTTACACCTATAAGTCTCAGAGCTAAAGAAAATTGTCCAATGGTAACCAAGAATAAAATGTTTATGCAGTGTGGCTTAAGGGCGCAGTCCTGTCACAAGACCAGTACGGTATCTGCACGTAACGATCACAACATGTACTGGAAACGTTGTAAGTAGGTGTGACTTTCAGGATGTTTCTTGTGACTTGTGTGTGGTTTGAACTCTAATCGCCACCTAATCTTGTGTTAATCAGGATGGCTCGTATATCTTACGAGGTATTTTCGGTTTGCGTACGTATATGATCATAATCAGTACGAGAAGGTCTCGTGAGAGGGCTATTTCGTGATGGAAGTCACCGACATTGCCACAACATTCGATTCGTGTCATGTCGTGCTCAAATCGTGAATGAGTGACGGGGCCTTTTGCAGCGTCCATGGAGGAAGAGGTCTTGATGATCATATGCCTCTTGTTCTCCCACTCCGACTTGATAAATATAGACCTCTCAATCCAATCCATTAAAACCCTAAGGTCATATCATTATTTCGTCCCACACATCGTAAGCATACTCTAAAAGTCCCTATTATTATTCAATAAATCCTACAGTCGCTCCAAAACTCCAGCATTCACTCTTTCCAAAAAAACTATAATAACTGTCCTTAATAATATTAGGTACTGGTATGTAAAAAATATTCACTATTATCAGGCTAGTAACATCAATAACTACGAAAGGCTTAGAGTAATCCAACAAATATTTCCACTATTTGGGAACAATCAGCCAGGGAATAGGTGTGTACATTTACAGCCAATTTTCTCTAGCCCCTTTTTTGAGTTGCAGAGATTAGAGGTCAAGATGTCTGCCTTAAGGGGGGGTCACCTGTTTATATTATCTTTCTTTCCTTTTCTCTCTTTCTCTGGGTTGTATCCATTAGGCCCCATTCAGCCAATTATTTTAAGAAGTGTATCCCCATCCAGGTGTCGATTTCTTCTTGGCGAGCGATAGCGAGCCAGCCTTGTATGGAGAAATCCGGCTTCGCCGGAGAAATTTTTCTATCGACAAATGTACAAATTTAACTTGTTGTCAAAGACAAACAGATATATATGCTGGCTCGCTACCACTCGCCAGGAAAATATGGACACCTGGATGGGGGTAAACGTCTTAAAACTGTAGGCTGAATGGGGCTGAATGGATACAAGCCAAAGAGAGAGGGAGAGAAAGAGAAAAAAAAGCGAGGTGGGCTCCCTTAATCATAGTGAATAGACTATAAAATATAAAGACTTACTCTTAGCGGCATCCCTTGAAGAAGAGGTCTTGATGATGATGTGCCTCTTGTCCTCCCTCTTCCACTTGATCTGGGGTTCTGGGAAGCCTTGGGCCACACACCCCAGCGTCACACTGTCACCCTCGTTCACGGTGGTGTCCGAGGAGGTCTGGTTGTTCACGAAGTCAGGCGGAACTATGGAGAGAGAGAGAGAGATGGTTATTGTAAGTTATTATTGATGGTATCGTTTGATTTTCTATTATTTTCGAGCAATTTATATTCAGTTTGTGCCTTACTGTTATTATTGGTGGTTTCGTTTGTTTTGTATTATTTTCGAGCAATGTATATTAAGCTTGCACCATAGACTAAACACTAATGCCGCCGCAAACCCCTTTCAAGCTAAATGTGTAAATTTTTCGACACAATAATGTCCCGGCCGAAGCGAAGGCAGGCTCATCCAAAATTGCAGGCTGGCTATCACTCGTCCAGTAAAAGTTGACACCTAAATGGGGCGAAACTTCATATAATCGTCAAACTAATTAGGCTAAGCGTCCTACAATTGCCAAGCTAAAATAGGGGGATCTAAAAGTTCAGCCCTGGATAAGGTAAGATTAATAATAGTTAGAGAATATCTTAATAAATAAAGGTCAATGTTTGTCTGTTTGTCAGTTACCCGACCTTTGTTACTAAACTCCTCCCACAGTTTTGGTGCCAGGTGGAAGTGTGGGGCACCGTTGGAAAGCCCAGGCTTTGGAGATGGTTTTAGGCGAGTTTAGTGGAAATCAGAGACACTTTTGTTTAATACAATTTTCGGCAGAACTTATGTAGTATACGGGAGCGAAAAAAATGCGAAAAAATGGCCGTTTGGGGCAGAAGGAGGCCTCCGATCGAAAAGGTGTATGGAACGAAAGTTGTTCGCAGCTTCCCAAAATCGGGGTACGGACGAGGTCAGATCCAAAATCGGAGGTCATTTAGCGGTCGAAATCGAGGTCGCCGTTTAATGAGGCACAGGGAGGTCGAGGCCGGTGATTATGGAAGTAGTAGTATTGTGATGATTGTGGTAGTAGTGATTGATGATGGTGATTATGGTAGTAGAATTTAAACCCGGCCAACGCCGGGTACCCCTGCTAGTACAGTATATAGGGTATACGGTGACAGGTCAGTTGAACCAGTGCCACTTCAACCAGTGCCACTTTAACCAGTGCTAACTCAACCAGTGGCCACTTCAATCAGTGACCATTTCAAACAGTGACCATTTTAACCAGTAGGTTAGGTTAGGTTAGGTTAGGTTACTGGTTAAACTGGTCACTGGTTGACATGGTCAATGGTTGAAGTGGCCACTGGTTGAGTTAGCACTGGTTAAAGTGGCACTGGTTGAAGTGGCACTGGTTCAACTGACATGGAACCAGGGTATCATAATTTCCAGAAGGTTTTGATATTCACTAAGAGAGAAAGTGAGAAGGAAGTCTATTTGATATGGAAGCTTTGAGTATTTTCTTAAGGGGACATGGGCTGTTTTTCTGGTCACCCCTCTCCCTCATGCTTACCCCCAATAGTTTTCAGATTTTATGACGTTCGGCCCATTAGTTTGGCGATTTTAATACCTTTTGCTCCATTTCGTTATCAATTTTAAGACCTTTCGTGCCATTTAGGTGTCGATTTTTTCCTGGCGAGCGATAGCGAGGCTGTAATCTTAAGAGTTACCGGCCTTAGGCTGGGTAATTTTTCTACCGAAAAATGTACAAATTAATCTAGAAGGGGGATCTGATATATGTTTTTTTAAGTTTGATGGAGGTCTAGGGAGGAAACTAAAGAACAAAATAAATAAATGAACAAATCTACCAAAAAGAGAAGTTAGAAAATGTTTAGGATTTAACATCAACAATTTAATTAGTTAATTTCACTCCCAACACCAAACAACTCCAAATGAAATGGTGAAAACATGGGATCCATTGAATTTTGTTATTCTCGTTCACAATGGTGTCCGAAGAGGTCTGGCTGTTCATGAAGAGTCGGGATGAACTAACTAGAGATTACGAGAAGAAGGAGGATTTTAATATATAATTATATATATTATGTTTTTACACCAACCAACTTCACATCTACAATAAATTAATGAAATCAACAAATCTATTATTATTATTATTATTATTATTATTATTAATTATTATTATTATTATTATTATAATTATTATTATTATTATTTTATAATTAGGATTATCAATACATTCCTTAGGTTTTGTCAATTATGTTCACGGTTCTGTTCCAGAGGGTCTGGTTGTTCACGAAGTCGGGCGGAACTACAGCAAGATGAAGGGAAAGTGTTGTCGATTAGGGTATTTAGCTAATTGACCACTTGCGAGTTTCGTTCTATAAGGAAGTTGGAATTGTAGACATCGATATTTAGCAGAACTACCAGCTAAAATACTGTGGTAGTTCATTTATAAATACATCAAATAAAATTCAACATACTCTTTAGTCATGAGAAACCTACATGATTATTGCATTTGTGTTTACTATCGATGTCTACGGCTCCAACTTCCTTAAAGCCTGAAACTCACAAGTAGTCAATTGATGGTTTGTATTTAGAGCTAGAGGTTAATGGTTATTTTTTTTTTTTGGAAATAGCTGTCGCCTTTATTAACTTTGTGTTTGTTTACATAGTTCGGGCACACCTGCGGAGAGACAAAAGGATAATATATTTTATTATGCTTTTTTCCACCAACCAACTTCACCTCTAAACTCAATTAATGAAATCAACAAGCACATGTGGCACTCCAAGGACTCGAACCTAGGATACTCACATCGAAACTCTGCGCACTTACGCATTACGCTATCAAGACAGTTAAAAGAAATATGGGCAAGCCTAATATTTATTATGCAGTTTCGAATCCTGCATATCAATCTGAGCATGTACAGTTTGCATTCCATTTCTCAACCATCCCAGCAAATCCACTTCCCCAACCCCCCTCCCTTACTCCACCTCCTACCAATAGGTGGAAGGTAGGAGGTGGAGTGATGGAGGGGGGTTGGGGAAGGGGGTGCAGCGCTGCCTAATCACGACCCCCAACGGAATAGAACATGTGTGGCAAACTGTCCCTATACTCCAACTGCACTATGGTAGCTTAATGTATAGACGAATGGAAGGAGTAATTAATGGGGCACTTAACCCTTGGGAAGGCCTCGCTATAAATTGCTCCTGAACATTGAGATTGCTTGGTAATCATGTGTAAGAATAATCAGGGTCAGGAAGTCAGGAGGGGAGATGGGCCGTTTGTTTAGGTATATTAATTAATTTAATCCTATATTTCTTAGTTCCCTCGCTAGACCTCCATCAAGCTTAGAAGAACATTCCCTAGACTCCCCTTCAAGATAAATGTGTACATTTTTCGGTAGAAAAATGTCCCGGCCGAAGGCCGGTTACTCTTAAAATTCAGGCTCGCTATTGCTCGCCGAGAAAAAAATCGACACCTAAAGGCACGAAAGGTCTTAACATTGACAACGAAATGGGGCGAAAGGAGTTAAAATCGCCAAACTAATCATGGGTAAGAATAATCAGGATATGGTGCCACTGGTGTTCGAGGAAGTCTGGTTGTTGTTTATTTGATCTGGAAGTCAGGAGGTCCGGTGGAAAGATTGATTAACCCCTTCCGTACCGGCGACGTCCTTTTAACTATATTCTGGCTACTATTACACAATGTTATTCAATTTAAAAAAAGGCCTCCAGCAATTAACAGACTTTCAAATATCTCACTTAACCCTTTTTACTTCCACAGATCCTTCTTAACCCTTCCTGCCCGGGCAGCATTTTAAAAGGATACCGCGGCAGATGAGCAGGAGCCCGGGTGTCCTTATAAATATCCGTAAGCTTGAAAGCCTATTATGAAAGCCTATTAAGCGTGTTTTGAAAGCCGTGCGTCCGACGTATGTGAACAAAGCCTGTCATTGCGTCACCGCACCTCCGAAAACATGAAGGAGACGTCGGATCAATGTTGTTGTTGTTGTATGGTATAACGAAATTAGTGTCTGCAAAGCTCCGATATTGTCAACATCGTATCGCATCTCTCTCCACGAAAATCGTCATCACAACTGAACCAGTTGATCTAGAGAGCTCTACTCAACGCCAGTCTACAGATTGGAAACCGCACTACGTTTAGAGATGGTGGAAAAGTTCTAGCAGTTAAAACAATAAAGATACGGTAGCCTAGGCGTAGACGTTTTTTGGCCAAATCGCCCAGACCTCAACAATGTCCTTAGGAGGGCGAGCCCGGGCCAGAAGGATTAAACTGCACAAAATCGTCTAATTATAGCAAGAATTAAATTTAAAAAACGTCGCCTGTACAGAAGGGGTTAAACGTTTATATACAACGTTTTCTCAATCTCTCCACCGGATTGCCTTACTATAAGGTACTTCGATCATTTTTGCAGTGGAGACACTAGTTAGAAATTGCCTTGAGTGATATGGAACTTGCTTTACAAGTGTCTATAATGATTAGAATCTGTTTTGAAATTTTGTCACTCGTTGTGAATGTGATTTTCGCTGTGTGTCTGCCTTTCAAAAACTATTGCACAATACTTTCAGTACAGTCACTTGATATCGGAACAGACCCCTACCGTCGTATATATATATATATACCGGTATATATATATATATATATATATATTTTTTTTTTATGTATTGTTGTTAAAAGTGCAGGGCCAGTATTGGTTAGCTAAATAAGAAATTAAGCGAAATCAATACGTCTGTTTAAGGTGGGAATGATATCAAGGGGTGCAAAATGTTGGGACTTGAAATTGGTAGGTGCGGAATCAAGAAGTTGGTAATGGGGCACGAAATTGGTTTGCACTTAGAGAAACAGGTAAAGGTAAGTTACATAATGTAGTAGTGGTGTGTGTGTGTGGGGGGGGGGGGGTTGTTAGGGCTTACAGAATGCGGGCAATAGCTGGTAACAAAGTAATGTTCTGTGTCAGCGAGTGAAAAGGTGAATGTGTGTGTGTGTGTGTCTGAGAGAGAGCTTGTGTGTGTTTTAGAATTAATGAAGATCGGCTAGATGTAGATGACGTAAAGTAGTAGTGTGTGTCAGGGAGAGAGGTCACATACACTATCTGTGTGTGTAAATAAATAAATATATATATATATATATATATATATATATATATATATATATATATATAAATATATATATATATGTATATATATAATTTATATATATATGTATATATATATATATATTATATATATATATATATATATATATATATATATATAATACTGTATAGGCTATATATATATATATATATATATATATATATATATATATATACATACTGTATGTACTGTATATACTGTATACAGTATATATATATACAGTATACAGTATATATATATATTTTTTGTACTTGGGACTGAATTGAGTATGAGAGGGAATAAAGTGAAATTTGAATGAATTAGCATTATTTTGGTTAAGGCGCTAGTGGCTGTGCTTTGTTTTTGTTTTCCCTATTAATTCATGTATTAATTCATTTTGTTTTCCCTATTAATTCATGTATTAATTCATTTTGTTTTCCCTATTAATTCATGTATTAATTCATTTTTTAGTTTCCTCGCTAGACCTCCCTCAAACTAAGAAAAACACCCTTTAGAAACACCCCTCAAGACAAATTTATAAATTTTTTCAGTAAAAAACTTTCCCGGCCGAAGGCCGATTCCTCTTATAATTACAGGCTCGCTATCGGTCGCAAGGAAAACAATTGACACCTAAATGGCACGATAGGTCTTAAAATTGACAACGAAATGGAGCTAAAGGTGTTAAAATCGCCAAACTAATGGGGCGAACGTCTTAAAATGTCAAAACTAATGGGGCTAAACACGAGGGATGAAGGAGCCCAGAAAAGTGATCCATCTTTCATTAAGTGATATAGGAACTCAATAAAGTGATCCATCTTTCATTAAGTGATATAGGAACTCAATAAAGTGATCCATCTTTCATTAAGTGATATAGGAACTCAATAAAGTGATCCATCTTTCATTAAGTGATATGGGAACTCAATAAATAGGTAATAATGATGAAAAAATCAATCATCGACAACAATAGGAAAGTTGTCTTGTAGATTATAATTATATATAGCTTAACCCTCTCCGACATATGACGCGATTTGGAGCCTATTGGGGATACTTTAAAGCCTTTGTTACCATCGGGTGTATTTAGAAACCTTTAGTTTAGTTACTTCAACCTCTGCAGTTGTCTTTGAGTTAGCTGTGGGGAGAAAACTAATTTTGGAGAGGTAATTATAAGGGTGAGAGAACTCTATTTCTTATTGCTAATCTGGCAACATCTGCGTCATAAATGCGTGGAAGGGTTAAGGGAGCTCAGACGGTATTGTGCAGCATAATTTACTGGTTCGGCTCAATGGTTTAAGGAAGGGGTTTAGTTTGCTCTTTAAACCTCCAAAAAGCTTTAAAAAAAACACCCACAAGACCTTCCTTCGATATAAATTTGTAATTTTTTGGTAGAAAAATTTCCCGGTCGAAGGCCGATTCCTCTTCAAATACAGGCTCGGTATCGCTCGCTAGGAAAAAATGGACACCTAAATGGTACGAAAGGTCTTAATATTGGCAAATAAATGGGGCTAAAGGTCTGAAAATCGCCAAACTGATGGGGCGAATGTCTCGAAATATCATTACTAATAAGGCTAAATATGAGGGAGGAGGAGGACTCGAAAAACCAACTGCCTCCCCTTAATACACCGATCTCATGGTACCAATTTTCACCTTGGTTAAGGGGAGGTTTTTTGTTTGTTCCCTACGTTTTCATCAAGCTTAAAATTACACCCCCTAGACCCCCTTTCAAGATAAATTTGTACATTTTTCGGTAGAAAAATGTCCAGGCCGGAGGCCGGTTGCTCTTAAATTACAGGCTCGCTATCGCTCGCCAGGAAAAAATCGACACCTTAATGGCACGAAAGGTCTTAAAATTGACAGAAATGGGGCAAAGTGTCTTAAAATGTCCAAACTACTAGGGCGAACGTCTTAAAATCTCAAAAGCAATGGGGCTAAACATGAGGGAGAAAGGGGTCCAGAAAAAATCCCTCAACTGGAGACCTCCCCTTAACAGACTAATGGAGAAAAATATAAAATAACTTGTGGCTCTCAGTAGATAATTTAATTCAACTTAGGAAGGAACTTTGGTACTGTATTGGTGCTGTAATGGTTTAGATGCTTATGTTCTGGGTGTGGTGTCCCGAGTTCGAATCCCGGGAGGACCATAATCTTTCATTAGTTTATTCTAGTGCATTGGGGTTTGTAATAGAGGATACATGTTAAGAACGGGGTGTAACATGTTAAGAACGGGGTGTAACTTAATTGGGGGATGGGCAGGTTTTCTGGACCACTTTCGCCCTCATGTTTAGCCCCATTAGTGTTCAGATGTTAAGATGTTTGCCCCATTAGTTAGTCGATTTTAAGACCTTTCGCCCCATTTCTTCGTCAATAGTAAGAACTTTCGTGCTATTTAGGTGTCGATTTTTTCCCTGGCGAACGATAGTGAGCCTGTAATGTTGGAAGAACCCGGCCGAAAAATGTACAAATTAATCTAGAAGGGGGATCTGATAGATTGTTTTTTTTTTTAAATATGATGGAGGTCTAGGGAGGAAACTAGAACAATAAAAGAGAGTATGATTTGACGTAGTATATACTCCTTTGAGTCGTAGAGGGTCTTCCTTAGTTGATGAAGTATTCCTGGGTTAGCCGGAATGAAGCAAAAAGGTATTCTCGTGCACTGAAAGGGTTAACTCCTTCTTCTTTACCGGCGACGTCATTTTATTTTTTGATTTAATTCTTGCTCTATTTTAGACGATTTGGTGCATTTTAAGGGGAGATTTCCACTTGAAAGTATTTTTGCTTGACTCATTTCTCCCTCATGTGTAGCCCCATTGTTTTTGTTATTTTAAGACGTTCGCCCCATTAGTTTGGCGATTTTAAGAGCTTTCGCCCCATTTCTGTAAATGTTAAGACCTTTCATGCCATTAAGGTGTCGATATTTTCCTGGCGAGCGATAGCGAGCCTGTAATTTAAGAGGAACTGGCCTTCGGCCAGGAAATTTTTCTACCGAAAAATGTACACATTTATCTTGAAAGTGGGTCTAAGGGGTGTAATTTAAAAGTTTGATGGAAGTCTAGGGAACAAACTAAAAACCTCCCCTTAAGAAGGAGCTGTGGTAGTAAAAAGGGCTAAGTGAGATAGTTCGAAACCTGTTAATTGCTGGAGACCCTTTTTAAACTGAATAACATCGTCTGATACCAGCTATAATATAATGAAAAGGATCCCGCCGGTACAGAAGGGGTTAATAACAATCCTATAAAGTCCATAATACCAATTATCCTCGAACAGAAGGATATTATATTCAGATTCAGGTTATTTCATTCGGAATGTATGTACGCATTTCGGATGAGGGCAATATATTATCTGTGCTAGATATTTCTCTCTCTTTCTCTCTCTCTCTCTCTCTCTCTCTCTCTCTCTCTCTCTCTCTCTCTCTCTACTCAAACAATGTACAAAATTGTCTTGAGGGTGTTTTTTTAAGTTTGAGGGAGGTCTAGCGAGGAAAGTAAAACATCAATTAATACATTAATCTATATCCTTTAACCTAGCGCAGATTAAGAGGCGACTTAATTCAAGTGTTCAAAATCATCAAAGGCATCGACAATATGAACTGTAGTAAGTATTTCACTATCGACCCATCTAATTACACGCGGGGAAACGGTTGCAAAATTATCGGTAAATCTTTTAACTCGCACGAAACTAAGAATTTCTTCTTCAATCGAGTTGTCAACTTGTGGAATGGGCTTCCCCGAGACGTTATAGACTACAGCACCGTTGATTCATTTAAACTTCGCCTAGACACAGCACCGTTGATCCATTTAAACTTCGCCTAGACAAATATCTTGCATCAAACCAGCGACTGACTGCGTTTGTAAATGAATAACTTTATTTTATCCCCCCCTCAGTTACTAACCAATCTGTCCCCTACTAACTTCCTAATTCTGCCACGGGCATTAGTTCCACGGCAGTAGTTACCTTTCCAATGTTCCCTTACCCACTCTAAACCACTGTTTGGACAATTGATCCTCAGTGTTTTGGAGGACAAGCAGCCTAGAAGGGTCACCAGACCTGTTGTTGCTTGATTTCCTTTGTACTCCTTTGTATTCTCTCTCTCTCTCTCTCATACAAATATACACACACACACACATACACTTGTGACATGAAACACACACACACACACACGATCTAAAACCCACACACATCCAACCCCCCACACGCATATGACCACACACACACACACACACACACACACAAACACTTGTTACATTAAACACACACTCACAGACACACACACACGCATGATCTAAAACACACACACATCCAACCCCCCACACGCATATGACCACACACACACACACACACACACACACACACACACACACACACACACATGATCTGAAACACACACCAATGACCTGAAACACGCACACATATGACCTGAAACACACACACACACACACACACACACACCACACACATGCACACATGACCTGAATAACACCCATATGGTCTGAAGTACACACACATGACCTGAAACACGCAGAGATAGGACCTGAAACAGACACACACTCACACATGTCCTGAAACACGCAGACATATGGCCTGAAACAGACACACACACACACATGTCCTGAAACACGCAGACATATGGCCTGAAACAGACACACACACGCACACATACACACATGGCATGAAGCACAAACACACACACCCACACATGGAATGGTGCACAGACACACATATATGACTTGAAACACACACCTATGACCTGAAGCACACACACACACACACACACACACACACACACACACACACACACACACACACACACACACACACACACACACACACACACACACCCACACATGGAATGGTGCACAGACACACATATATGACTTGAAACACACACCTATGACCTGAAGCACACACACACACACACACACACACACACACACACACCCAGGTGTGGGGGGGTGGTCTTGCCACTGGATTGGTAACCCATTGAACCTGGAAGATATTATTGAAATTAAATTTGTGCTGTACCTAGTATCAATGCATTAACACGAAGCCCACCGGAACACCCAAAAAAAAAAAAAAAAAAAAAATCATTGTTCCCTGATTAAATAGCACTGTATGGATATTCCCATAGTCAAAATATGGTAGAGGTGAGCAATGCCTAGTGAGTTAATTGCTCAAAAGGTGGCGTTCTGAGATGGTGGGTCAGAGTCTAGGGGGTGAGACTGTAAAGCCCCTGTGCTTCACAGTCTCACCCCCTAGACTGGAACGAGACCTCACGGGCTTCACCGTGTTCAGTGGTACAGGCTCTCAGCCTATGCCCGAGAGGGAGTAGTTGAGAACAAAAACAAACACACACACACACACACATGACATGAAGCACAAAAAACCCACTCCCACACATGGCATCACACAGACACACATATATGACTTTAAATACACACATATGACCTGAAACACACACCCACACACACAACACAACACAACACAACACACACACACACACACACACACACACATAATAAACAACATTCACAAGGATCAAACGTTATAGATATGCTTCACGACCTTAACTGATCACTTCATACACGGAACGAAGGCAGGGAGACACAAACATGATAAAGAAGACGTAACAGAAAACGAGAGAAGGAAAGGATAATTTAAGCGGAAAGTATAAGGAAAATGGGAAAAAGAAAAGAAAAAAATAGGAAAAGTGGGGATTGGGCCTGAGTAAATAGATAGATAGATAGATAGATAGATAGATAAATAGATAGATAGATAGATAGATAGCTAGGTACATAGAGATAAGGACATATGTAAGCAAAATAAAATTAATATGCAAATAGAGATGAAATAATGGGAAAGGCATGATTAAGAGGGGATTTCCACTTGGGAGATTATTTTCTGGACCCCTTTCTCTCTCATGTTTAGTCCCATTGCTTTTGAGATTTTAAGACGTTCGCCCCATTAGTTTGGCGATTTTAAGAGCATTCGCCCCGTTTCTGTCAATTTTAAGACTTCGTGCCATTTAGGTGTCGATTTTTTCCTGGCGAGCGATAGCGAGTCTGTAATTTAAGAGGTACCGGCCTTCGGCCGGGAAATTTTTCTACCGAAAAATATAAAAATTGATCTTGAAAGGGGGCTTAGGGGGTGACATTTTAAGCTTGATGGAGGTCTAGGGAACAAACTAAAAACCTCCCCTTAAGAGGGAATAAGTATATAGGTGAGAAACGGAGAATTAGAAAATTAAATAGAAAAAAGAGCAAAGAAAAAGACGAATGTATAACAATATAAGAAACAATAGAAGAGGCAAATTTTAAGATAATATATAAATATTTAGATGATAGATAAAAATCGAGATTGAGAAAATAAAAATATATATATAGTAATATAGAATTCGAATTACACAGAGAAATACATAACGAATAGAAAACAGAACATGGACATTTATAGATGATATTGTTGGAATTCAAACGGATAACATTAATGAAAAAAGAAACAGAAGCCAGAATTGGAGTTTTAAATAGAGAGGTTAGTAAAGATAAGAGAATGAAATGTTATTGAGTTAAAATGAGAGATAAGGGACAAGAAAAGAAATGTTACGAAGAGGAAAATAATAATTGGAAAATAATACGAAAGAAATCGTTTAATGAGATGCGATAAGAGAGAGAGAGAGAGAGAGCGAGAGAGAGCGAGCGAGCGAGCGAGCGAGCGAGAGAGAGAGAGAGAGAGAGAGAGAGAGAGAGAGAGAGAGAGAGAGAGAGAGAGAGAGAGAGAGAGAGAGAGAGAGAGAGAGAGAGAGAGAGAGATGTAAGGAGTTACACGAAATAGTTACTATCACACAGACCTGGCGGTGCATTCGGAGTAGATACTTGAAGTGGAAAGAGAGACTGTGTAGCGCATCGCACACATTACAGCAAGTGCAAAATACTATCTACTCTCTTCTTGAACTGCTCTACTAATGAACTATTTAGAACTTCTGAGGGAAGTTTGTTCCAGGTAGAACAGATCTCATACGTGAAAAGTTCCACAAATGCTAGTGCTGAGCCTTATTCCTTCCAGCTTCCAGCCATGGTTGCGTGCTGTATTCATATTGAGCATAAACATTTCGCTGTAGTCCACATAAAGTATTTACCATCTTCAATGTGTTGACCTCATAGTCTGCGTGTTTACAACGGAAAAAGGCCAAGAACTTTCAACATATCTTCATAGCTCAGTCTTCTAATCGATGGAATACGCTTTGCAGCTTGTACGTTTTCTAGTTGTTCTATATCTTTCCTATGTGTTGGAGATTATAATTGAACAGTATATTCCAGGAGAGACTTATCAGATCGTTGTTGAGTGCGAGGACTATTTCCTTATTTATATACTTAAATTGACCAATAATTTCTGAGTTTTTTTCTCTACTCCAGTGCACGGCTTGGAAAACTTTAGGTCACTGCTAATCAGAACACCTAAATCTGTTTCTAAGTCAGTTACTTCCAGGGGCATTTCCAATAACGAATAGCCTGACATGGGGTTTGTTTGGTCAATAGGCTTCACCTTGCAGTTTACAGAGTTCAGTGGCATCTGCCATGTCTAAGACTATTCACCAGTCTGTTAAGGTCCACCCTGAGTTGTTACACCCCTTTAGGGGTGGAGCTTAATGTAATCTGCAAACTTGGAGATCACACACAACAGACTAATATTAATGTCATTGACAATTATATGATAAACATCAGTGAGCCACGGACAGATCCCTGTGGAACTCCAGAAGTGGCTGGAGTCTACTCAGTAGAAACACCATTGATTACTACTCATTGTTCTCTAACTGTTAGCCAACTTTTTATTCAATATTAGCCAGAATCAAAGGTTAAAAGGCGTCATCGTGCTGAAGGGGTAAATACAAGACCAGAGTTGATTGTGCTGCTGCTGATGATGATGATGATTATGAAGGACATTTCTAAGAAGGAAGGAAAGTAAAGCCGGTATCACAAGAGAGCTTTTATAGTCAACATTCGATTATCAACATTTTTCTGGCAACATTTCTGGAATATTCTTCAACGGTATCAGAAACTAGATTGATGATAAATGAATTTAGGTAAAAACAAAAACAAAGTTTAAATGTTGACCTCATAAGCTGCCAGACCAGTGTTAAGGATAAATGTTGGGGGAAAAAGCGCTTGTAGTATACAAGCTTAATGGGGTAGTACTCGCTTTTTCTGGAACTCCTTCTCCCTCATGTTTAGCATATTAGTTTTGAGATTTTAAGACTTGCCTTCCGTTAGTTTGGCGATTTTAAGACCTTTCGCCCCATTTCTTCGTCAATGTTAAGACTTTTCGTGCCATTTAGGTGTCGAGTTTTTTCTTGCGAGCGATAGCGAGCCTGTCATTTTAGAGGGAATCGGCCTTCGGCCGGGCCTGTTCTACCGAAAAATTTACACATTTATCCTGCAAGGGGGTCTAGGGGGAATTTGTATAAGCTTGATGGAAGTATAGCAAGGAAACTCAAAAATAAATAAATAACAAATATACAGGCCAAAATACAAGCACTACCCCCTTAAGTTGACACACTAGTAAGAAAGAAGGGAGAGGTAAAGCAGCCAAACAAAGGAATGGACGAAACAAACGAAGAGAGAAGCAGAAGGAACAGAATAAAGGAAGAAGTGAAGAGGGGAACGATGGAAAGAAAGAAGGAAGAGGCAGACATGAAGGAGTAGCAATAGAATGAATGAAGGAGAGAGAGAGAGAAGGAAGAAAGGAAGGAAGGGGCAGACATGAAGGAAGGAAAGGAGGAGTAGCAATAGAATGAATGGAGGAGAGAAAGAAGGAAGAACTAAGGAAGGGCAGACATGAAGGATGGAAAGAAAGAGTAGCAATAGAATGAATGAAGGAGATAAAGAAGGAAGAAAGGAAGGAAGGGGCAGACATGAAGGATGAAAGGAAGGGGGTAGCAATAGAATGAATGGAGGAGAGAAAGAGAAGGAAGAAAGGAAGGAAGGGGCAGACATGAAGGATGAAGAGAAGGGGGTAGCAATAGAATGAATGGAGGAGAGAAAGAGAAGGAAGAAAGGAAGGAAGGGGCAGACATGAAGGATGGAAAGAAGGGGTAGCAATATAATGAATGGAGGAGAGAAAGAGAAGGAAGAAAGGAAGGAAGGGCCGGACATGAAGGAAGGAAAGAAAGAGTAGCAATATAATGAATGAAGGAGATAAAGAAGGAAGAAAGGAAGGAAGGGGCAGACATGAAGGATGGAAAGAAGGGGGTAGCAATAGAATGAATGGAGGAGAGAAAGAGAAGGAAGAAAGGAAGGAAGGGGCAGACATGAAGGATGGAAAGAAGGGGTAGCAATAGAATGAATGGAGGAGAGAAAGAGAAGGAAGAAAGGAAGGAAGGGCCGGACATGAAGGAAGGAAAGAAAGAGTAGCAATATAATGAATGAAGGAGATAAAGAAGGAAGAAAGGGGCAGACATGAAGGATGGAAAGAAGGGGGTAGCAATAGAATGAATGGAGGAGAGAAAGAAGGAAGAAATAAGGAAGGGGCAGACATGAAGGATGGAAACAAAGAGTAGTACTAGAATGAATGACGGAGAGAAAGAAGGAAGACAGGAAAGAAAAGCAAAAAAACACTGACAGAAGTAGTAGCGCTCGATTGAAGGAAGGAAAGAAAGAAGAAAGAAAGTACGGAATGGACCACAACAACGGAAATAAGGAGTAGCAATCGACTGAAAGAAAGATAGAATGAAGAAAAAAGGGAAGGAAGGAGCAGACAAAAGGTACGGAAAGAAGTAGTAGCGCTCGATTGAATGAAGGAGAGGAAGAAGGAAGGAAGAAAGGAACGAAGGAATGGACCAGAAAAATTGAAAGAAGGAGTAGCAATCGACTGAAAGAAGGATAGAAAGAAGAAAGGAAGGAAGGAATGGGCCAGAACATGGAAAAAAGGAGTAGCAATCGACTGAAAGAAGAAGAGAACGAAGGAAGGAAGGAAGGAAGGAAGGAAGAAAGGAAGGAGCATACAAGAAGGACGGAAAGAAGAAGGCGTTCCAATATAAGACACTGTTGAAATAAATCACCAGGGGAGAAAGGAAGAGGAGAGAGAGAGAGAGAGAGAGAGAGAGAGAGAGAGAGAGAGAGAGAGAGAGAGAGAGAGAGAGAGAGAGAGAGAGAGAGAGAGAGAGAGAGAGAGAAAGAAAGAAAGAAAGAAAGAAAGAAAGAAATGAAAGAGAGAGAGAGAGGAAAGAAAGAAAGGTAGAGATAGATAGATAGAGAGAGAGAGAGAGAGAGAGAGAGAGAGAGAGAGAGAGAGAGAGAGAGAGAGAGAGAGAGAGAGAGAGGTAATTAAAGCTAGAGAAAGGATAATTAGAGTAAAGTGATTGCTGGTAAAAGTAATTGCCCCTAGCTTTTATAATTATCGTTACTGAGGGAGAATGACATTGGGATTATTATCAATGAATGGGAATGAGCGTACTCACACTAATTAATGAATTATGAAATATATTTATATTCAACATTTATAATTGGGGAGTTGCTCTATAGAAAACTGATATTTCTAATACTATTTTTATGTTATTGTTGTCGTTGTTGAAGGAATGACCAAGTGTTCATATATTTGACCTTAAGGGGAGGTTTTTAGTTCGTTCCCTAGAATTCCATCAAACTTGAAATTACACCCCCTAGACCCCCTTGCAAGATAAATTTGTACATTTTTCGGTAGAAAAATTTCCCGGCCAAAGGCCGGTTCCTCTTAAATTACAGGCTCGCTATCGCTCGCCAGGATAAAATCGACACCTAAATTGCACGAAAGGTCTTAAAATTGACAGAAATGGGGCAACAGTTCTTAAAATCACTAAACTAATGGGGCGAACGTCTTAGAATATCAAAAGCAATGGGACTAAACATGAAATAGAAAGAGATCCAAAAAAAAAAATCCCTCAAGTGGAAATCTCCCCTTAAGGAAGGTGACCTGATTTTTTTCTCTTTCTGGGTTGTATTCATTCAGCCCCATTCAGCTTACTGTTTCAAGACGTTTATCCCCATGCAGGTGTCGATTTACACCTGGCGAGATCAGATCATAAAACCTGCTACCACGTCTGTCTAGGTCTACTTTTCCACGCCGCTCCCGCCACGTATCCAACTTTCATCAAGTCATCCATGCCCCAAACCAGCCAAGCCTGCGCTTTTTGTTGATACTCTTTATGTGTCGGCAATCGTACAATGTGAAGAAAAATATGGTATAGTAATATAGTCTGTATATTCAGCTGACGGTAAATCCAGTCCTTTGGCAGCAGACAATTTTATACTTACTGGAATAATATGAAGCTGCTCTGTCTCCGTGTCATATTAATGCCAAGTCTTCATAATATATAAAAAAACAAATCGTAACAAAATCGTCGAACAAGCTGAATAATCAAGATGGGGACACACAATTTACCGTCAGCTGAAAATAAATATAATGTAGTCAATGAACTTATAGGATTTTAAGAAACACGTGAACATTTTTAAGGAAAGTGTTAGCAACTTAAAATTACACAGAATATAATTGTTCGCGAGTTTTTTCTTTTGACTGTGCATTCTACCCGTTGTAATAGTTTGTTCTCTTTCTCCATTACTATGCAAGACAGGACTTGATTTGGACAGTGAGTTCTTATTTCAGTCTTATATAGTTTGTGTTCAATCTTAAAGCTACAATTCATACAGTTCAATCTTATACAGTATTTCAATCTTATGCAGTATAGTTTGTCTCTTACTTTCTCACACACACACACACACACATACACACACTCAGTTTCTCTCCTTCCTTCCTTCCTCTGTTCCTCCTCCTCTTCCTTCTCATTACTGCGAGAATCCTTTAATTATCCCTTCCCTCCTTACCCGCACAATTTATCGCTCTCCCCGTATTACTTTCACATTATCAATTGCACTCTTTTCATATATTTCCCTTGGCTCTTCTACCGATGTGTTTCGTTATTTGCTTAATGTTTCGTTTGTTTTCCTTAGCTCTTTCGCCGATGGTTTCTTGTTTTGCTTAATTTGCTAAACATTTTCAAACATTTGCCTTGGCTTTTCCAGCATGTATTTTGCTGTTGTTTTACTAACTTTTTAATTTATTTTCCTTGCGTCTTCCAACGATGTGTTTAGCAAGCTGCTAACTGATGTTCGACCTTGTTTCTTTGTTAATTTATCATAATAAAGTAGATGTGTTATATACGATGCATTTTGTTCTGGCATAAGGCCTTGTGTAATTAAGAAAACAAGAATGGTGAGGATGATATTGAGGGAGAGTAAGAGAAAACTGAATGATGAATTTGGAAGGAACATAAGTGAAAAGTGGAGTGAGTGTAAGAAACTGTTTTGGAAGGAGGTTAAGAAAGTTGGGGAAAGTGATAAAGGAAGTAGTAAGTGTGTGAAAGAGCTCTAGTGGAGAAGCAAGAGAAAGTTGCGAGATATAGAGAACACTTTGTTGAATTGTTGAAAGTAGAGGATGAAAGAGATGGGTGGGTGGGGAATAATGTAAAGATCTTTCTGATGTTGTAAATCTGTTGCCTGGTCTACTGCTCATTCAGAATCTTGTGCTAAATTGCGTTCAGTGAGAGATCTTGGTATCTTGACCGAATTCTGGTGTTCAGTTGCTGCCCTCTTCACGGGATTGATGATTCCAAACCCTCACAATCCTAAAGGAAGTGCGATCAACTCCTGTTCTGCTGCACTTGGGGTGTGGAATTTTACCCATGCTGGTATAAGATTGTCTCTGATGGAATCTCCTATCGGTTGAAGTAGTGGACTCGCGTTCGGAATGGTACACATTAAAAAAGTCCAGCAACTTGGACCACACATGTGAAAGTTGAAGCCGCCGCCTGTGGTTGTGTTTTTTGCAAAGTTGGCTAGTTGTTCAATTTCTCTTACCCACTCCTTGACCTAAAAATTATGTACTGCTTCTTGAAATCTGTGCCGATCATCGCCCCAAGGTATCGCTGTCTATCTTTTGTTACTACCACATCCCTATAGGCCTACCTGGAAAGCTTCTACAGCATTGTCATAATGTTCCAGTTTTACAATTAGTATGGACTTAATGGCATTTGGGTGGTATCCTATTTCCAGGCCCTGACATGCTACTTGATCCCACCAAAGCTTGACATCGGTGACTTATCCGCTCCAGGGAGATCGTTTGCATAGGACACCTGTTTGACTTGTATTTTATCATAACTTGTCAAGGTTTACTACTACTACTACTACTACTACTACTACTACTACTACTACTACCATAAAACTACTCACCATGTACAGTAATACATCCCACTTGGTTCTTCATGATCTTGGTGTTAATCTGACGCATATAGCAGCCCGAGTCAGCCTTCCTAACCCCCTTGATGTGCAGGCTCCAGGTGCGGTGTTCGTCGTCGTGGGTTACGGAGATACGGGTGTTGTGTGTTAGTGAGTGAATGAGGGTTTTAACCATTCGGCTCCATTCACCCTACTATTTTAAGACCCCTCAGGCACCCTTCTGGCTAAAATTATATATATGTCGAATAAAAAAAAATCCTTGCGAGCGACAGCAAGACATTTTTCCGCCGAAAAGTGTAGAGATTCAACCTGTAGGCGTCTAATAATTGTGTCATTTCTAATCAATCTTTTCCAAAAACCTTTTTTAATAATAAGATGCTTTGTAATGAACACTTTCAAAACAAAACCTTTGTATAATCACAAGCACTACTCACCATGTACAGTAATACATCCTACTTGGTTCTTCATGATCTTGGTGTTAATCTGACACATATAGCAGCCCGAGTCCGCCTTCCTAACCCCTTTGATGTGCAGGCTCCAGGTGCGGTGTTCGTCGTGGGTTACGGAGATACGGGTGTTGTGCGTCACCACCCGCTTCTGGAGGCTGAGGATGGTCTGCGAATCCACCTTCAGCCACCCAACCTGGAAAGAAGGAAAGAAGATTGTATTGTCAATGACTGATAGAAATTTAATCATAAAAGGAATGATAAAACTCACCCTCACAGGTATATATCTTCAGTATAATTGCTAATACTTCTGCAAAGGGAAAACCTTGCCTACACTGTAAACAATGTATGTTCTAATACAGCATAAGAACAGTTATTCGTTCATTAATTATGTATTCATATTAGCGAAGATAAACGAATGCCTTATTTTAGGTGTTTAAATGTTGCTACATATGAACACACACACAGTGTATTATGCAGTATACTCATAAACGATCATAAACGATTGAAACACTGTTCATAATGTTTAAACGATCATAAACGATTGAAACACTGTTCATAATGTTTAAACGATCATAAACGATTGAAACACTGTTCATAATGTTTAAAAACATAATTTGTTTTACTGTATATACAAAATTACCAGAAGGTTTCGTGTGACAGCGCCCTTTCAGAGTATGTTACCATTATTGTGTTTCTGATAATTGTGTCATCACGTTTATTAGTGTTATATTGGACTTTTGATTAAATTGACATAGTATGATAGTTTTATTAAAGATTACACGCATTAGATGGTAATGAGCGACATTTGTTTATGAGTCGGCCTATTAGGTATGAATTAAATGTGTGTGTGTGTGTGTGTGTATGTGTGTGTGTGTGTGTGTACTGGTGTGTTCTTGAATACGCTTGTGTGTGTGTGTGTGTGTGTGTGTGTGTGTGTGTGTGTGTGTGTGTGTGTGTGTGTGTGTGGTGTACTGTATGTGCGTGTGTGTACGTGTCTGTGTGTATGGGTGTGTACCTCACTGTGCGTATATAAGTGTGTGTACGTGATTGTGTGTGTGTGTGTGTGTGTGTGTGTGTGTGTGTGTGTGTGTACCGGATATGTGTACGTGTGTGTGGTGTAAGTGACTAATACAACGTAAATTGATGAGGAAAGTTTTGTTCATTAGTTTGCCGAGGCTGAGAACACGTAAACACCACCAGACACACACACACACACGCACGTGCATACATACACACACTTTACGTACATAAATACACGGATCAGTACACACATATCTCTCTCTCTCTCTCTCTCGTATAAACACCACACGCCACTCATACACGGATGCATACACACACTTTACTTACACACATACACGCTCAGTACACTCACACTTACACACTACCAACCACACACCTTACGTACATACTGTAGATACACACATCAATACACACATACAGTCACATACACTCAACACCCATAAATACACATACACACACTTAGCTACACGCACACACACACACACACAAGTACACACTCACACACATATACACATTCAGACACACATATATGGATAAATGCACAAAATACACATACAGTATATATACTCACACACATAAATAGACACACATACACACTCTCTTTCTCTCTCACACACGCACACACACACACACAGACAAACACACACACACACACACACACACATACATACACACTCTCTCTGTCTCTCTCCCTATCTCACACACACACACACTATATCTCTCACACACACACACACACACACACGCACACAGCCAATCAATCATGAACTACCCCTCCCTCCCTCCCTCCCTCCCCGTCCTTCCGCTCCCCTTGTATTCACTCATTAACAACCTATTTCTCTCTTTATTGCCAAACTCTCAGTATTTCCTATTTTCACACTATCGGTATTCAATTTCACACTCTTCACTTTCTGTTTCCACTAGTTTGTTTAAATTATTTACTTACTCAATATTTAATCACTCTATTTCACGAACTGTTTACGGATATTGCTTTTATATACTGTCTTCACGCTATTTCTGCACACTTTCCACTATAATTTATTCACAATTGTACACTTTTTGCTACTCCTACTCACCATTTTCATCTTATTTCTACTGTTTACAAACTACATTCGCTCACTTTTCACACTATTTCACAATATTCCTTTGTCATGACGGGATTGAACATTTACAAATGATTGATTTTGTTTATATGGGAATGAAGGAGACAAAAGGCAAAGTCGCCTGCAACAAGTGTCCCCTTCCTCAAGGTTGAAAGAGTTACGAGAAGCCAAAATCAAGGTGCGTTAGAGGTAATTTAGGTTGTTGGATAAAAGTGTGGTGTGCTTGCTAAGTGTAGTGAAATGAATAAGAAGAGGTGTTTGTGAGAGTTGGCTGGATTACTCTCTCTGTAGGTGAGGCACAAATAGAAACAGTGGTGGAAGCCAGACAAATGAACCAGGAGTTCCAGCAACTCCTTATCATATGCCTATGTGGCCTCCCCTGGTTACTGCCCTGGTCCATTGGTACCTACAATAGCCCCAAGTAAATTATAATACCCTATTAATATACATTTTTATCTTCAGTCATATATAACACAAACACACACCTTATACTGTATCTTATATCTATATCTATATAAACACACACCTTGAGAGAGAGAGAGAGAGAGAGAGAGAGAGAGAGAGAGAGAGAGAGAGAGAGAGAGAGAGAGAGAGAGAGAGAGAGAGAGAGAGAGAGAGAGAGAGAGAAGGGGTTATGTCAAGAGTGAGGGAGTAACTCGTATGTTCACACCACAAAGCCACACCAACACATCCTCCTCTTTTTCTTCTTCCTCCACCTCCTCCTCCTCTTCTTTGTCCTCTCCCATTCTCACTTTGGTTTCTATTCCTCCTCCTCCTCGTTCATTCCCTATTTCTTTTTACTTTTCCTCCTCTTCTTTGTCCTCTCCCATTCTCACTTTTTTTTCTTCTATTCCTCCTCCTCCTCCTCGTTCATTCCATTTTTTTCTTTTCTCCTTCTCCTCCGTTCCCTCTTTTTCTCATCGTCCTCTTTTTCCTCGCCTACTTTTCCGTTTGTTTTCTCTTCTTTCTATTTTCCTCTTTACTTGTTTTTCTCCTCTTCATCGTCTTTTTCCTCATTTCCCCATACTCCCAATCCTCCTTTTCTTCCCAATTCTTCCTATTTTACTGCTTCTTCCTTTCCCTCTATTTTCTACTTTGTTATTGTTCTCCAGCGTATTTCCTTTGATTGGCGTTCTCTTGTACTCCCGTGTTTATCTTTCAATTCCTCTTCTTCTACTTGCTTTGTGCTTTTCTTTATTCTCCCCTATCTTCGTTATCATCGTCTTCGTCCTTATCACCTCTTTATCTTCCACATATTTGATTGGATTGAGTCTCTACATTATTATTATTCTACTTTTTACTTTACTTTTATTTTAACTTTCCCGAATGTCAAGTTACTAAGTGAATAATTATGTAAACAACAAGAATATGGATGGACGAAATACATAAAGCAATAATTAATACACAAATAAAAAAAATAGAATAAATAAATAAATAAATATACATGCTATATATATATATATATATATATATATATATATATATTATATATATATAGATATATATATATATATATATATACATGCTATATATATATATATACAAGCTATATATATATATATATATATATATATATAATATTATATAAATCGTGCGAAATGAACAGTAAACGTAAACATAGAAAACGTTGAAGGTTAGGGAATTGGAAAGGTGAAGCACAAAGAAATCTTCGTCAGTAAGAGAGAGAGAGAGAGAGAGGTGAGGGGGTGACGTCAAGAGAAAGAGACTATCTCGTATATTCACATCCCCGCGACTCCCCCCCCCCCCCCCAACCCCCACCCTTCTCTCTCATCCCCCTCTTTTTATTCCTTCCTCCCTACCTACCTTCCTTACTTTCCTCTCTTCTCCATCTCCCCTTTTCTTTTCTCCTTCCTCCTTTCCTTCTTTCTTTCCTGTTTCCCCTCTTCTTTCCTTTCTTCCTCCGTCCCTCCCTTAGTTTCCTTTCTTCTCTATCTCCCCTTTTCTTTTCTCCTTCCTCCTTTCCTTTCTCTTTCCCCTTCTCATCCTCCTCTTTTCTTCTTTTTCCTCTTCCTTACCCCTTCCTTTCCTTTCTTTCCTCACTTCTCTATCTCCCACTTTCTTTTATCCCTCCTACTTTGCTTCTGTCTTTTATCTTTCCCCTCCTCATCCCCCTTCTTCTTCCTTTCATTATCTCCCTTCCTCCGTCCCTCCCTTCCTTTCCTTATTTCTCCATCTCCCCTTTTCTTTTCTCCTTCCTCTTTTCCGTCTTTCTCTTCTCTTTCACCTCCTCGTCTCCCCTCTTCTTCCTTTTCCTCCTCCTTCCTTCGTCCCTCCCTTCCTTTCATCATTTATCTATCTCTCCCTTTCTTTTCTCCTGCCTCCCTTCCTCCCTCCTCCTCCTCCCTTCCCTCTCTCTTCCCCTATCACTGCAGGGTTGACACAAGAAATAGTAAGGTAGGAAGGGATGGAGGAGATGGAAGAGGAGACGGGAGGCATAAATAAAAGACAGAAGGGACTGCAGTAGTTAGAACAGAAGGAAAAAAGAAAGTAAGGAAATAATGAAAGAAGGAAGGCAAGAAAGAAGAACATTAATAGTATAAAAAATAAATGACGGAAGGAAGTAGAAGGCATATAAAGCATATAAATCGATCCATATATTATATGCCTTGTATTGTCTATATATTTTATAAGAGTTACCGACTAATGGGCGAAAATAAAAGTGAACAGGATATTTGTTATATGTGGATAGATATGTGGAAATATGTTGGTAAATAAAATAACATACTAGTATGAAAAAATTCATAGATAAACATAATAATAGATAGATAGATAGATAGATAGTTTATTGACCACAGCAAAATATAAAATATAAAAATAACATATTTACAAAAGATACATGGACATATGAGAAGTGAGATAAAAGAAAGTAATTGGAGGTGAGAAAATGAACCAATGCCAGAACAAAATGACAAAGATGTGTGTAAAAAGTGCATATAATCGATTTTGGATTTTGCTGCTTGAGAGAGAGAAAAAAAAAGTTTGCATATATTTACGTAGATACTCTTACTACACAGACCTAACGATCCAAGCAAAATGGTCTGGAATAAATATAGTAGGAGCCCAAGTAAAGAAGAAGTGGAAGAAGAGAATAGCATAGGAGAGAGAGAGAGAGAGAGAGAGAGAGAGAGAGAGAGAGAGAGAGAGAGAGAGAGAGAGAGAGAGAGAGAGGTGGAGGGGGTAGGAGCAAGCCAGATTTTAAACTCTGCGGCTTAAAGCTATCACTCAACCTTCCCTAACATTGAGGGGGGAGGGGGAGGGGGGTAGAGGGAGGGTGAGGCGGAGAGGGAGGAGAGAGCTGGGAATGGAGAGAGAGAAAGAGAGAGAGAGAGAGAGAGAGAGAGAGAGAGAGAGAGAGAGAGAGAGAGGGAGGTGAGGAAGGAAGGAAACAAAGGTGGAAGGGAGGTAGGTAGAAAGTAGAAGAACTAAGGTAAGTAGAGGGAGGGAGGACAAGAAGGATTGGTGGAGGGAGGAAACAAGAGAGGGAGGTAATTAGGGAGGGAAATATAGGAGAAAGGATCGAGGTAAAGGGAAGGAGGGAGGAAGAAAGGGAATGAGGGAGGGAGGGAAGGAAATAGGGAGGGATAGCAGGTAGGTAGAGGGAAGGAGGAAGAGAAGGAATTAGAGAGGGTGGGAGGAAAGCATAGAGGGAGGGAACAAATGAGGAAGGAAGGAAGGCAGGTAGGTAGAGGGAGGGCGGGAGAAAAGGGGAGGAGGGCGGGAGGAAAGAGGAGGAGGGCGGGAGGAACTGGCTGGAGGAAGGGGAGGGAGTGGAGGAGGAGCGGGAGGAACGGAGGGAGTGGAAGAAATAGAAAACTTGAAATGGAAATCAGCTGATTGAAAACTGAAAGGATATAGATGAGAGAGAGAGAGAGAGAGATGATGAGATAGGAGTACGACGACGAGGAGAGAGAGATGAGAGATGAGAGAGTATAGAGCAGAATTTCAGACAGGCCGGCTTCAGGCTATCACTCACCCTTCCTGTGTAGTGAGCAGGCAGGCGGGAAAGAGAGAGAGAGAGAGAGAGAGAGTGAGAGAGAGAGAGAGAGAGAGAGAGAGAGAGAGAGAGAGATGAGAGACGAGATAAGGAGGAATATGAGAGAGAGAGAGAGAGAGATAGAAGAGAGAGGATGCCGAGGGAGGGAAAGGGATATAGGAAGCGGAGAGAGAGAGGGTATTAGATAAACATGTTAAACATTAAAAATTGCATTGTTTTAATGTAAATATTATACTATTATTTGTTCAACAAAAATATGCAAATTAAAAGTGTTTCAATTATTTACTTGTTTTAGTATGAACACATGTACGATTGAACCTATGTATTACCGGTTTGTATCATTATTGTTACATATTGCGAAAATGCGATGTTTACAATGTACTGTACTCTCTCTTTTAATGTATAAGCTGTTTAGGGCTTTTTAGCAGGGGGGGTCGGGTCCGAGTGCAAACAGGGCGTCAGGGGAAATCAATTTTAGATTTTTATTTTTTACCATATTAAATCAATTAGTTCTTATTTGTTGCGACCTTGACTAAAATAATAACCAATTCACACGGTGGATGAACCAGTGTTAAACAGTACTTTATATTGCTTCCGTCCTTATAAAGCAATTAGTTTAAGTTTGCGGCCTTGACTAAAAAAGCCTACTTGCCTAGACTTCCCTTCAAACTAAAGTTTAAGTTATACATCATATCGGTAGAAACATTTAAGTTATACATCATATCGGTAGAAACATTTAAGTTATACATCATATCGGTAGAAACATTTAAGTTATACATCATATCGGTAGAAACATTTGTAATTTTATAAATGACATAACTCGCGGTAGAAAACAATTTAAGTTATAACATCATATCGGTAGAAACATTTGAAGTTATAGAACAATCAATAACTCGTTAGAAAACACATGTAAGTATAATGTGGGGTACATCATAGGTCGGTAGAAAGCATTTAAGTCTATACATCCATATCGGTAGAAACATTTACAGTTATACATCATATCCGGTTAGAAAACATATTTAAGTTATACATTCATATTCGGTAGAAAACATTTAAGGGTTAATACATCATATCGGTTTAGAAACATTTAAGTTATGACATCATATCGGTAGAAACATTTAAGTTATACATCATATCGGTAGAAACATTTAAGTTATACATCATATCGGTAGAAACATTTAAGTTATACATCATATCGGTAGAAACATTTAAGTTTTATACATCAATTATCGGAGTAGATAGAACCACATTTAAGTTATACATCATATCGGTAGAAACATTTAAGTTATACATCATATCGGTAGAAACATTTCCCGTCAAAAGGCCGATTTCTCCTAAATTGTAGGTTTGTTATTGCTCGCCCAGAATAAATCGACACTTGAATTGTATCTTATAAACGCCAACCTGATAGGGTGAAACGTCTGAAAGTAATGAGGCAAAACATAGATGGTTCAATACGAATACCCCCCAGATTATATACAATTAAGTTTTCATTGAGGTCGACATTGTATTCAGTCGATATCTCTCACTCTCACTCTCACTGTGTTCTTTACCCCTTTCAGTACAATGGCGTCTCCTGCATTTTATTCAAGCTACCAACATACGATTTTATCCAATGAGGGAAGAGCCTGTGGAAGTCTGGAGATTAATTGAGATTGTATATCATGTTTTTATTCCTAGAGATATTTTCCAATGTAAATCAAGTTGTTTTGAGTTGGCCAGATTAACACTACAATTACTGCATTGTCTTGCCAGAGTTGTTATTCGGTACTATATTTTTGTTCTTCCTTCATTTCTATCTCTATCCTAGGATTCCTTCATTATTTCCTTCATTCCTTCCTCCTTCCCCTGCATTCCTTCTCTAGTACCTTCTCTTTTTTTCATCTGTTTCTTTGTTTCCACTTTCTTCCACCCTCCCTCCCCCTCCTTCCTTCACTCCCTCAAACACTCCTTCACTAACTCCCTCCTTCCCTCCCTCAGACAACACATAGTACCGTCCCTCTCTCCTCTCCCTGACTTCCCTCACCCTAACTGTACTTGCCCTATCACTCTACCTCTCCTGCTTGCTGCCTCCCTCTCACACTCTCTTATTACCTCCTTCCCTCCTGCCTCCCTCTTTCCATCCCTAACTCCCCTCTCGACCCTCCTCCTCACATACCCTCTCTCTCCCCTCCTTCCCCTGGCCCCTCCCTTTATCCCTCCCTAACTTCCCTCTCAAACCCCCTCCTCACCCTCCCTTCGTCCCCTCCTTCCCCCGCCCCCCTCCGTCCCCTCCTTTCTCTGCACCTGCCCCCTCCGTCCGTCCCCCGCCTTCCTCTGGCCCTTCCCCTAAAGGCCACCCCACCAACCCCCCCCCCTCTTCCCTCCCCCCAGAGTTAGAGAAGATAAGGGAGAGATCTGCTGGAGACAGGGAGAGGAAGAGGTGATTGGAAAAAAACGGTTTCTTGGCGACGCTGTGTGGTGTTGGTTGAGAGCAGAAGAGAGAGAGACGAGATGGAGAGGAGAGAGAGAGAGAGAGAGAGAGGGAGAGAGAGAGAGAGAGAGGAGAGAAGAGAGAGAGAAGAGAGAGAGATGGAGAGAGATAGAGAGAGAGAGAGGTAGAGATATGAGCGAGAAAGAACGAAAGGAGAAGAGAGAGAGAGAGAGAGAGAGAGGAGAAGAGAGAGCGAGCAGAGAGAGAGAGAGAGAGAGAGATAGAGAGAGAGAGATAGAAAGCGAGAGAGAGAGAAAATAATAATAGATTGATATAATGATATAATGAATACATAGATGGATTTCGATAGATTGGATAAAAAACACCATCTGAGGAAGAGCACTTTATTGACAACGTTTCGCAGATAGCTTCATCAAGTCACTAGTGATCTGATGAAGCTATCTGCGAAACGTTGTCAATAAAGTGCTCTTCCACAGATGTTGTTTTTTATCATTCTGTCTACTTTTCAAGTACCACTCAACATTTTTATAATTTTGAATCTGCATTATTGACATGAAGGCACATACACATTGAACCCTATCAATTCCATTAATGCATGTATGCTCGCCAACATCAGACGATTTTACCAACTTAGGCTAGGAACCTCGCAGTAGAGCCGGCGTCACACGAGAGCTTGTATCTGATACCAGGCTCGGAGTCACTCTATCAGATTAAGGGGAGATGGGCGTATTTATTTGTTCATTGTTTTATCTTTATATTATTTCTCAGTTCCTCCCTAGACCTCCATCAAGCTGTAAAAAGCACCTAGACAATTTTGTAGATTTGTTGGTAGAAAAATATGCCGGCCGAAGACCGGTTACTCTTAAAATTACAGGCTCGCTATCGCTCGCCAGGAAAAAAACCGACACTTAAATGGCACGAAAGGTCTTAATATTGACAAAGATTTGGGGCGTAAAGTCTTAAAATCGCCAAAATAATGGTCTGAACGTCTTAAAATGTAAAAACCAAAGGGGCTAAATACGAGGGAGAAGGGGGGGGGGGGGCCTTAAAACCCGGTTCATCCCCCCTTAACGAAAACCCCCTTGTGAGTGCCCGGGGACGTCCCTAATTTAAAACTTTACGCTCTGAAACCCCAAACCCAAAGCGTACTATTAGACGATATTATTCAGTCTAAGGCATTGAGTCTCCCAGGCCCATGGAAACAGGGGCGTTCGAAACCTACTTCCCTAAAAAAAACCCCGCTTTAAACCCTCTAGCCCCAGATCCTGCTTACAAGAGAAGAAGAAAAGTGAGCTGCAGCAACCTCGTCTAAAATATAGACTAGGAATATAATTAGAAAGACGGAGGTCGCCGGTACAGAAGGGGTTAAGGGGAGGTTTTTTAGTTTGTGTCCTAACTCCTCCAGCAATGAAACATGTCACCTAGATATCCTTTCAAGCCTTAGATTACACCCCCGTTAGGCCCCTTTCAAGATAAATTTGTACATTTTTCGGTAGAAAAATGTCCCGGCCAAAGGCCGGTTCCTCTTAAATTACAGGCTCGCTATCGCTCGCCAGGATAAAATCGACACCTGAATGGCACGAAAGGTCTTAATATGGGGTGAAAGTTCTTAAAATGGCTAAACTAATGGGGCAAACGTTTTATAATATCAAAAGCAATGGGGGCTAAACATGAGGGAGAGAAAAAAATCCCTCAAGTGGAGATCTCCCCTTAAAGATATATTAAGGATACAGCAAATATTCGACCAATGCTGCTTCCATATTGACGGTACTCCAAATTAATTAAAGTGTATAACTTTTTCGGGTTATATTAAGGGAAGGTTTTTAGTTTGGTCCCTAGATATCCTTCAAGCTTAAGATTACACCCCCTTGAGCCCCTTTCAAGATACATTTGTACATTTTTCGGTAGAAAAATGTCCCGGCTGAAAGCCGGTTTCTCTTAAATTACAGGCTCGCTATCGCTCGCCAGGATAAAATCGACACCTAAATGGCACGAAAGGTTCGTTAAACTTGACAGAAATGGGTTGAAAGTTCTTAAAATCGTCAAAATAATGGGGCGAACGTCTGAAAATCTCAAAAGCAATGGGGCTAAACATGAGGGAGAAAGGGGGCAAGAAAAAAGTCCCTCAAGTGGAAATCTCCCCTTAAGACGATTGTATTCAGCTTAGGAGGGACCTGTGGCAATCAAAGGATTAAGGGGGATGGTTGATTTGTCTGGTCCTCCCTTTTCCTCATGTTTAGCCCCATTACTTTTCAGATTTTAAGACGTTCGGCCCATTAGTTTCTCCCCATTGCTTTGTCAATGTTAAGACCTTTCGTACAATTTAGGGGTCGATTTTTTTTCCTGGCGAGCGATAGCAAGCCTGTAATATAGTAGTAACAGGCATTCGGCCGGGACATTTCTCTATCGAAAAATGTACAAATGTATCTTGATGGGAGGGCTAGGGGGCGTTTTTTGTTTAAGCTTAATGGAGGCTTAGGGAAAAAAATAAAACAAAATAATGAAAACATATGCTTAAGGGGAGGTATTTAGTTTGTTCCCTAGACCTCCACCAAGCTTAAAATTACACCCCCTTGATTCCCTTTCAATATAAATTTGTACATTTTTCGGTAGAAAAATGTCCCGGCCGAAGGCCGTTTTCCTCTTAAATTACAGGCTCTCTATCGCTCGCCAGGATAAAATCGACACCTGAATGGCACGAAAGGTCTTAATATGGGGTGAAAGTTCTTAAAATCGCTAAACTAATGGAGCACACGTTTTATAATCTCAAAAGCAATGGGGCTAAACATAGGGAGAAAGGGGTCAAGAAAAAAAATCCCTCGAGTGGAGATCTCCCCTTAAGTAAAAGAATACGCCCATCCCCACAAACTTAATATAAATGGTGTTTCTTTGATTTCTAGAGGGTCTTCCAAATCTGAGTGAAATCGTCTAATGTTACCTAACACGAGAAACAGAAGGGCGTTCTTGTACCCAGAGAGCATTAATTAAATACAATAACTCGATCTTTAAGGCTCAACAAATAATTTCCAAAGTGTCTGAAATGCTTGAAAGAAAGTGTACCGGCCTATAAATCCTTCGTGTGTGTGTGTGAGAGAGAGAGAGAGAGAGAGAGAGAGAGAGAGAGAGAGAGAGAGAGAGAGAGAGAGAGAGTGTGTGTGTGTGTGTGTGTGTGTTTGTGTAGATAAAGTGGAAATAAGTCCTACATGTTTGTGTAATAATGTCGGTAGTTCAAACCTTAGCGTGCGTGTGTACTCTGTCTGTGTGTGTGTGTGTCTGTGTGTTTGTGTGTGTGTGTGTTTATATGTGTGTGTGTGTGTGTGTGTGTGTGTGTGTATTCTGCATGTGTGTGTGTGTGTGTTCATGAGTGTATTTTATGTTCGTGTGTGTGTGTGTATGTCTTTTGTGTGTGTGTGTGTGTGTGTTAGTGAGTGTATTTTGTGTTCGTGTGTGTGTGTGTGTATGTCTTTTGTGTGTGTGATAAAAATGGCTACATGTATATATAATATGTATTGGCAAGCGTGCCTTTCAGAGCATGTACTGTATGTGTGTGCGTCTCTCTCTCTCTCTCTCCTTCTTCTATCTTCTTGTCTATCCTTTCCTTCAACTTTCCTTTTCTATCGGATATGCCATCTCTACTAGAATTTACCCTGACCACCTCGTTTGGATCGTAAGGTCGGTGGGGGCCAGTGTATATATGTAAATCTATGTAAATATATATACTGTATATTTCTGTGGGTCTGGGTGTTTGTGTGTGTATGGGTGTGGGTGTGTGTGTGGGTGTGGGTATGGGTGTGGGTGTTGGCCTGGGTGTGGGTGTGGGTATGGGTGTGGGTGTGGGTATGGGTGTGGGTGTGGGTGTGGCTATGGGTATGGGTATGGGTCTGGGTATGGGTGTGGGTATGGGTGTGGGTATGGGTGTGGGTATGGGTGTGGGTGTGGGTCTGGGTGTGGGTGTGGTTATGGGTATGGGTGTGGGTGTGGGTGTGGGTCTGGGTGTGGGTGTGGGTGTGGGTGTGGGCCTGGGTGTGGGTGTGTGAGTGTGGGTTAGTGGGTGTGGGAGTAGCATTACAAGCGAGGACTCGCCACTAGGAAATAAACAAACAGGACAACCACAAGAAAACCCACATTTCTGCTCCCAGATAAATAACAGACCAACGAGGAAAGGAAAGGAGGTGAATGGGAATATACGAGTGGAGATATATTGTATGTCAGATATATGGGGGTGTGTATGATTGTTTTGTATAACTACTCTTCTCCCTCGTGTTTAGCCCCGTTAGTTTTCAGATGTTTAGACGTTTGGTCGATTTTAAGACCTTTTGCCCCATTTCTTTATCAATATCAAGACCTTTCGTGCTATTTAGGTGTCATTTTTTTCCTGGCAAGCAATAGCGAGCCTGTAATTTTGAAGGAACCGGACTTCGGCAGGGACATTTTTCTACCGACAAATGTACAAATTAAGGTTGATGTACGTCTGGAGATGAAACTAAAATACTAATGCATAAATAGAGAAATATAATAATAGATAAACACTACAGCCTTAAGGGGAGGTTTTTAGTTTGTTCCCTGGATATCCTTCAAGCTTAAGATTAACAAACCACAAACAAAACCCCGACCCCCTGAGCGCCCTTTTCAAGATAAATTGTGTACATTTTTCGGTAGAGAAAATGTTTTCCCCGCTCGGGCTGAAAGCCGTTTCCTCTTAAGTTACAGGCTCACTATCGCCTCGCCAGGATAACCTCGACACCTAAAATTTGCACGAAAGGTATTAAAATTGACGGAAATGGGGCGAAAAAGTTCTTTAAAATTCACCAAAAAACTAATGGGGCGACTGTCTTAAAATCTCAAAAGCAATGGGGCTAAACATGAGGGAGAAAGGGGTCCAGAAAAAAGTCCCTCAAGTGGATACCTCCCCTTAAGAGAGTACACTGTCAACATAATGTGTGTTTATATGTAACCATAATACATATCCTAGTGTTTCAATGAGTCACGTGTTGATATATTATCACATTAACTGTCTGCGTGGCGCAATGCATAAGTGTGCTGATTTTCGGTGTGAGCGTCCTGGGTTCCAATCCCCGGACTGCCACATGTGTTTGTTAATTTCATTAATTAATCGAGTTTAGGAGTAAAGTTGGTTGGTGGAGAGAGAACATAATAATCTAACAAATAAAACCCATTTGTATTATTTTGGAATTACATTTAAGCACATAATATTTACAGAGTAGCCCATTTTCTGTTCAAGGGAGTTACATTTAAGTGGGGATGTGCCGGTTTTCTGGACCACTTTCTCCCTCATGTTTATCCCCATTAGTTTTCAGATGTTAAGATGTTTGCCCCATTAGTTAGTCGATGTTAAGATCTTTCACCCCATTTCTTCGTCAATATTTAGACCTTTCGTGCTATTTAGGTGTCGATTTTTTCCCTGGCGAACGATAGTGAGCCTGTAATATTGGAAGAACCAGTCTTTGGACGGGAAAATTTTCTACCGAAAAATGTACAAATTAATCTAGAAGGGGGATCTAAGGGATGTTTCTTTTTTCAAATTTGATGGAGGTCTAGGGAGGAAACAAGAAAAACAAAATGAATACATGCAAAAATTATGGAGGTCTAGGGAGGAAATTAGAAAAATAATGAATACATGCAAAAATCACCCAAAAAGTGAACCATCCCTTAAGGAGCCAAATATAGTAAATCAACGCACAATACATTCAACGCACAATACATTCAACGCACAATACATTCAACGCACAATACATTCATTCATAGTTTTCTTTTATTAACGCTGCT
>CM064574.1:8009235-8124293 GCA_032716605.1 Paralithodes platypus | reverse complement strand
GTGAGGGAGGCAAAAGGCAGAACTGCCTATAGCGAGTGCCTCCCCCAAAGTTGAAAGAGTGACAGGGCCAAAATCAAGGGACGTTCGAGCCAAAATGCCTGGACACACAGAGTTTGAAGCAATTTAAGTCATAGGAAGGGGGAAAGACTGATTCTGGGAGAGAGTTCCAGAGCTCAGCTGTTGAGTAGAAGAAAGACAGAGTAACGTTTCACTCTTGGGTTAGAGAGTTGCACAGAGCAGGGGTGGGATTGTGTTGCAAGACGGGTACCACGTGCCCTACATAAAGGAGGTGGTATACACTGGGAAAGCTCTGAGGAACACTGATTATTATAGTAGCGATAGAATAACGAGAGAGATGCAACATTGCGGCGAAGAGAGAGAGATTGCAGAGAGTTGGTGAGTGGACGGGAGTTAATGATACGAAAGGCCTTCCTTTCAATTTTGTCTAGGAGAGCGGTGTGAGAGGAACCTCCCCACACATATGAACATTACCCCATACAAGGACGCACTATGCCCCTTGTACAGTGCAAGAAGCTGTGTAGGGGTAAAGAACCCCCTAAGGCGGTTGAGCACACCCAGCTTCTGGGAGGCTGCCTTAGCAAGACTGGTAATATGGTCCTTCCTACTGAGAGCCGAAGAAAAAGAGACACCAAGAATATTGAGAGAAGATGAAGGATTGATTTTTGTATTTTTGAAGAATAAGGGATAGTCCGCAGGGAGTTCCTGACGGGTAGATAGATGGAGAAATAGGGTTTTGGAAGGTAACAAGGTTTTCTCTGTCCCAATTGGAAATAGTAGTTAGATCAGAATTTAAGTGTTCTATGGCTTCATTCCGTTCGTCGTTGAGGAATTGCTGGCTTGGGCGTTTTGAAAAACTAATGAAGTAGTGTAAGGTTGAGTCTCTGCGTATGAATGGATGGGAGTTGAGGTACAGTTCAGAAGGTAATTTATAAAAATTAGAAAGAAAATAGGAGATAGGACAGAGCCCTGAGGAACACCGGAGTGGCGTGTGTGTATGGGGTATATGTAGGCGGTGGTGTGTATGTGGTGTGCGTGTGTATGTATGCATGTATGTGTGCGTATGAGGTGCGTATGTATTTATGCCTGTGTTGTTGTTTTTTGTCTGTAAGCATACTGTATATGCATCGTTTTATTTTAGCTATGCATATTATATCTTTATGTATGATAATTAGTCGATTGCATACTTGACTTGCATTAGTTTACATTTCGATTCTTTTACATAATGAAATAATAACTATTCAAAACCCTCCAGCAAAAGTATTAAATAACTTGTTGCAAATAGGTTTCGGCAAATTTATTCCGATTCTTTTTTTCTTCCAAACTATATAGCCTTTAGGCCTTACATGTATGATGTTGATTGGATGTTATACTTAACTATCATGTAAAAACAAACGTGTATTTATTCCATTATCTAAATTAGGGAACTGAAGACATATATTGTGTTCATTTCGACCCCACAAAGCAACCCGTATCTAATTATTCCATTGACCTACCAGAGCGTTAAGGGGAGACGGGCCGTTTTGCTGGTCCCCCTTCTTCCTCGTGTTTAACCCTTTTAGTTTTCAGATTTTATGCCGTTCGGCTACTTAGTTCGTCGATTTTAAGACCTTTCGCCCAATTTTGTTGTCAATATTAAGACCTTTCGTGCTATTTAGGTGTTGATTTTTTCCTGGCGAACGATAGTGAGCCTCTAATTTTGGAAGAACCGGCCTTCGGCCGAAATATTTTTCTACCGAAAAATATACAAATTAATCTAGAAGAGGGATCTAATGGATGTTTGTTTTAGCTTGATGAGGGTCTAGGGAGGAAACTAATAAACTAATACAATAATAAAAGGATGCATAAATGATCAAATAAATACGACCATATCCCCTTAGCTATGGGAGATCACAAACACCCTAATTCTCTTTGACTAAGGTAGGGGGTGGTTTAATAAGGACAAGTTAAAGAATGGGAAGTTGGAGGTGGAATATTGAGGATGGGAAATGTCAGTACGGTGGATGAAAAGATAGATATATAGATAGATAGATAGATAAATAGAGAGGCATTAGGCTGACAGACAGTTGGATAGATAGGTATACATAGATAGGTATAGATAGATAGATAGATAGAGTGAGTAAGGGAGAAATTGTGATAGATTTGATGAGATAGATAGATAGATAGATAGATAGAGTGAGTAAGGGAGAAATTGTGATAGATTTGATGAGATAGATAGATAGATAGATAGAGTGAGTAAGGGAGAAATTGTGATAGATTTGATGAGATAGATAGATAGAGTGAGTAAGGGAGAAATTGTGATAGATTTGATAGAGATAGATAGATAGATAGATAGAGTGAGTAAGGGAGAAATTGTGATAGATTTGATTAGATAGATAGAGTGAGTAAGGGAGAAATTGTGATAGATTTGATGAATAAGAGAGAGAGAGAGAGAGCCAACCTTATAAACCATCTTCATTACCCTCCCATTCTTAATTAATTTCAAACTTCATACCAGAATAAAAGGGAAAAAAAGAACAACCAGAAAAACAAAGTAAAAATCCCGCGGTGGTCACTTTATTACCCGAGTCGCCCGTTTTCTTTACTGTCTTTAATTAATTTGGGGGCTACTTTTATAACTTGGCAGAGTAATATTATAACTTTATTACTAAGTTTCCAAATAGGGTCGGGGGAGATTCAAGAGGGGTTGAGAAAACTAGTGGGATATCGTGATAAAGTAAAATTACATTAATATCAATAAATAGCTATAAATGTAATGATGGATCATAACAATACAAATATGAGTGGGGTAATTGTATTTTCTTCGATAATAGTAATCGATTTACTTTAACTAAATATGAGTGTAGTGCTGTGAAAGACTGGTGTTTTGCCGAACATACTGGAGATTTCATTTTAAGACAAATCTATAATCAAGATATATGGTCAATTATATCAGAGCAGTGAGGATATGAAGAAGATTGAAAGTTTGGAGCATTTGGGAGCTGTACTGTGCAATTACGGTTAAATGGAGAGTGGGATTAAAGGAAGCTGTAACACGCAACGGAGAAGGGTGATTGGAGAACTTGATTGTATCCTGAAAGGAAGAATGGAAAGCCAATAAGTGAAAAAAGTAACTGAGGAACAGTGTACTGCTCCCAACACTCTGGTATGTAAGCGTATACAAACGATGCATAGGTAACTAGTGTTTTTTCCTATGTGTATGAAGGAGATAAAAAGGCAGGCTGCCTGTAACAAGTACTCACCATAAGCCAAAAGAGTGAAAGAGCTAAATTCAAGGGACGTTGGGGTCAAAATGCCTGGACACGAAGTTTAAAGCAGCAGTTGTTGTTGTTGTTGCTGTTCCCCAGGCTGCCTGGCCGAACAGCCCCAAGGCCCCGAGCAAGGCCAAGGCCATAACCGAGTGCCCCCACAGAACCCTCCCTGCCTACCAAAATAAAGCCTGAGTGACCGAAGCCACTCCATGGCGGGGAGCTGAGGAAGGTGCGGAAATGCCCGGGAAACCAAAGTCCCACCCAGGGCCCTGTGCCCTTCAGCAATTATGAAGAGAAAGTTGAGGGGCAAAGGAAAAATGTGACGCTTTGGGTTCCAATCTTGGTAGATTGGGAGGTCAATCCATGGAAGAGACGCCGTCACTTGAGATCTACAAAATATATAAGTAAAAGGAACAGTCAGAGTAAGCTATGGGTATGGCAGAGATCGCTCAGTTCTCACTCTAATAGACCCGCCCATCACCACATGACTAGAACCCAATCCTCTCGGCATCAGCTAGAAGGCCCTAGAAAGCCGCCTTTGGCGAGGGGATAGCTCCCCTATGTCAACCCCTTGCGGGGTTTTACAGTAAAGTTTAAAGCAGTTTAAATCATAGGATGAAGGATAAAATGATTGAGGGAGAGAGCTCCAGAGTTCACCTGTTGAGTAGAAGAAAGACTGAGAAAATTTGTAAATTCTTGGGTTTTAGAGTGAGAATATTTGCCAATCCTTGGGTTTTAGAGCTGAACAGAATAGGAGTGGGGAGTATGAATGAAAACCTCTCCTAATTAAGAGCTGTGGATATAAGTATTTACAATATGTTATGGGGTGTGAGCAGGTTAGATAGGCTGAGTAATAAGGAAGTATAGTCTATGAATCTTGGGTATTGAATGTGGAGTGGTAGATTGGATAAATAGGAGTACTTTGCGGTGGTTTGGACATATTATTTAGAGTATGAATGAGGACAGACTGCCAAGAAAGATAGAGGAACAACTGACATGGGAGACGACAATTGGAAAATGTATTGAAGAAAAATATATATATGGGATAAATGTGAGTTTATGTGGATAGTTGAAAGTCATATGCAATTATTTGTATCTATAAAATGTTATTGATAATTCGGTTCCAAGATTATTGCGTTTAAAATTATGTGTATCTATACTTCTATCGGTCAGTCTATCTCTATTGATGTGTCTATCTATACATCTATCGGTCAGTCTATCTCTATTGATGTGTCTATCTATACATCTATCGGTCAGTCTATCTCTATTGATGTGTCTATCTATACTTCTATCGGTCAATCTATCTCTATTGATGTGTCTATCTATACTTCTATCGGTCCGTCTATCTCTGTTGATGTGTCTATCTATACATCTATCGGTCAGTCTATCTCTATTGATGTGTCTATCTATACTTCTATCGGTCAGTCTATCTCTATTGATGTGTCTATCTATACATCTATCGGTCAGTCTATCTCTATTGATGTGTCTATCTATACATCTATCGGTCAGTCTATCTCTATTGATGTGTCTATCTATACTTCTATCGGTCAGTCTCTCTATTGATGTGTCTATCTATACATCTATCGGTCAGTCTATCTCTATTGATGTGTCTATCTATACATCTATCGGTCAGTCTATCTCTATTGATGTGTCTATCTATACATCTATCGGTCAGTCTATCTCTATTGATGTGTATCTATACTTCTATCGGTCAGTCTATCTCTATTGATGTGTCTATCTATACATCTATCGGTCAGTCTATCTCTATTGATGTATATCTATACTTCTATCGGTCAGTCTATCTCTATTGATGTGTCTATCTATACATCTATCGGTCAGTCTATCTCTATTGATGTGTATATCTATACTTCTATCGGTCAGTCTATCTCTATTGATGTGTCTATCTATACATCTATCGGTCAGTCTATCTCTATTGATGTGTCTATCTATACTTCTATCGGTCAGTCTATCTCTATTGATGTGTCTATCTATACATCTATCGGTCAGTCTATCTCTATTGATGTGTCTATCTATACATCTATCGGTCAGTCTATCTCTATTGATGTGTCTATCTATACATCTATCGGTCAGTCTATCTCTATTGATGTGTCTATCTATACATCTATCGGTCAGTCTATCTCTATTGATGTGTATATCTATACTTCTATCGGTCAGTCTATCTCTATTGATGTGTCTATCTATACATCTATCGGTCAGTCTATCTCTATTGATGTGTATATCTATACTTCTATCGGTCAGTCTATCTCTATTGATGTGTCTATCTATACTTCTATCGGTCAGTCTATCTCTATTGATGTGTCTATCTATACATCTATCGGTCAGTCTATCTCTATTGATGTCTATCTATACATCTATCGGTCAGTCTATCTCTATTGATGTCTATCTATACATCTATCGGTCAGTCTATCTCTATGTATAGCTTTCCATGCAAACTATCTATTGTTAGCATTATTTCACTCATCTATTTTATATAACATTAAAGGGAGGCTTTTATTTGACTCCCTAGACTTCCATCAAGCTTCAAATTACTACCCCTCGACCCCCTTTCAAGATAAATTTGTACATTTTTCAGTAGAAAAATGTCCCGGCCGAAGGCCGGTTCCCCTTAAATTACAGGCTCGCTATCGCTCGCCAGGAAAAGATAGACACCTAAATAGCGCGAATAGTCTTAAAATTGACAGAAATGGGGCGAGGCTTCTTAAAATCGCCAAACTAATGGGGCGAACGTCTTAAAATCTCAAAAGCAATGGGGCTAACCATGAGGGAGAAAGGGGTCAAGACAAAAATCCCTCAAGTGGAAATCTCCCCTTAAGCTATCTATCTACCTATTTACATACTGATCTGTTTATGTATCTTGCTATCTATCTATATATCTTTTATCTATCTATATATCTTTTATCTATCTATATATCTTTTATCTATCTATATATCTTTTATCTATCTATATATCTTTTATCTATATATATATTTTTTATCTATCTATATATCTTGCTATCTATCTATATATCTTTTATCTATCTGTATATATTTTATCTATCTATATATCATGTTATCTAGCTATATATCTTTTATCTAGCTATATATCTTTTATCAATCTATATCTTTTATCTATCTATATGTATTTTATCTATCTATATATCTTGCTATATATCTATATCTTGCTATCTATCTATATATCTTTTATCTATCTATATATCTTGTTAGCTATCTATATATCTTATCTATCTATATATCTTGCTATCTATCTATATATCTTTTATCTATCTATATATCTTTTATCTATCTATATATCTTTTATCTATCTATATATCTTGTTATCTATCTATATATTTTTTATCTATCTATATCTTTTATCTATCTATATATCTTGTTATCTATCTATATATCTTTTTATCTATCTATATATTTTGTATCTATCTACAGTATATATCTTTTATCTATCTATATATCTTGTTATCTATCTATATATCTGTTATCTATCTATATATCTTTTATCTATCTATATATCTTTTATCTATCTATATATCTTTTATCTATCTATATATCTTGTTATCTATCTATATATCTTGTTATCTATCTATATATCTTTTATCTATCTATATATCTTGCTATCTATCTATATATCTTTTATTTGCTCTTTTCTATTTTGGTCTATATAGCTCTACATCTTGACTATATACTTATTCAACGAGGGACTGGAGTTCTCGAAAAGGGGTTCCAGTCCTGACGGTATTCTTGACTTGCAGTGTGCTGGCTTAATAATCCAGAAGGATTGATAGCCTCTTGAAGTCCTATTTTAACCCCATCTGTACCAGAAACGTCTTTTTAATTACATTCCGGCTACTATTAGACGATTTTATTAAATTTGAAAAAGGCCTCCAGCAATTTACAGGCTTCGCATTATCTCACTTAACCCTTTTAAGGGGAGGTATTTAGTTTGTTCCCTAGACCTCCAGCAAGCTTAACATTACACCCCCTTGAGTCCCTTTCAAGCTAAACTTGTACATTTTTCGGTAGAAAAATTTCCCGGCCGGAGGCCGGTTACTCTTAAATTACAGGCTCGCTATCGCTCGCCAGGATAAAATCGACACCTGAATGGCACGAAAGGTCTTAATATGGGGTGAAAGTTCTTAAAATCGCTAAACTAATGGGGAAAACTTTTTATAATATCAAAAGCAATGGGGCTAAACATGAGGGAGAAAGGGGTCAAGAAAAAAGTCCCTCGAGTGGAAATCTCCCCTTAACTACGATAGATCCTTCTTAAACTGCACAAAATCGTCTAAATGTAACTAGCATATTATCAAATAGTTCAGGGGAGATCTCCACTAGAGGGATTTTTTTCTTGACCCCTTTCTCCCTCATGTTTAGCCCCATTGCTTTTGATATTATAAAACGTTCGCCCCGTTAGTTTAGCGATTTTAAGAACTTTCACCCCATATTAAGACCTTTCATGCAATTCAGGTGTCGATTTTATCCTGGCGAGCGATAGCGAGCCTGTAATTTAAGAGGAACCGGCCTTCGGCCGGGACATTTTTGTACCGAAAAATGTACAAATTTATCTTGAAAGGGACTCAAGGGGGTGCAATTTTAAGCTTGATGGAGGTCTAGGGAACAAACTAAATACCTCCCCTTAACTAATCTCCCGACTAATTTATCTACCCCAAATTATCTATCTTTCACCCTACATTAATAAGGGGAAGTTTCCACTTGAGGGATTTTTTTCTTGACTCCTTTCTCCCTCATGTATAGCCCCATTGCTTTTCTATTTTTAAGACGTTCGCCCCTATTATTTTGACGATTTTAAGAACTTTCGACCCATTTCTGTCAATTTTAAGACCATTTGTGACATTTAGGTGTCGATTTTATCCTGGCGAGCGATAGCGAGCCTGTAATTTAAGAGGAACCGGCCTTGAGCCGGGACATTTTTCTACCGAAAAATGTACACATTTATCTTGAAAGGGGCTCAAGGGGGTGTAATCTTAAGCTTGATGGATATCTAGAGACCAAACTAAAAACCTCCCCTTACTTTTTACTTGGTTCACTTTTTGGCCGATGTTTTCATATATTTATTATGTTTCTAGTTTCCTCCCTAGTCCTCCATGAAACTTAATAAAACACCCCCAAGACCTCCCTTCAAGATAAATTTGTACAGGCTCGCTATCGCTCGCCATGAACAAAATCGACACCTAAATTAAATGAAAGATCTGAATATTTGACAAGGAAATGGGGCGATTTTTTTTTATAATCGCCAAGCTAATGGTCCGAACGTCTTAAAATCTGATAACTAAAGGGGCTAAGCCTGAAGAAGAAAGGGGGCCAGAAAAGCCGACTATCTTTCCGTAAGCTCGGTTCACACATGCATGAATTAACGTCTTGTCCGTCCCCGACCCCTTAATTCGACGTTCCTAGGCGGCGTCCTTTATGTGCATGCATAAAATGGTCCGTGTGGGTCGGGGCTACTGCCAGAAAACGTGTTATGCCGGGACACCCACGGGACATACACGGACACACACGGAAGCTATTTTCT
The DNA here is from genome assembly GCA_032716605.1 of Paralithodes platypus. Classification (NCBI taxonomy): domain Eukaryota; kingdom Metazoa; phylum Arthropoda; class Malacostraca; order Decapoda; family Lithodidae; genus Paralithodes; species Paralithodes platypus. Next base: position 8,115,476 of record CM064574.1, on the reverse strand, counting down.
TGGTCACACACGGAAGCTATTTTCTTGGTCGGGGACGGACGGGACGTTAATTCGTGCATGTGTGAACTGAGCTTTAAGGGGTATCACACGAGAACTTTTATCCTCAACCCTGGTCTGGTAGCTTATGAGATCAACTTTTGAACTTGTCTGTCACATAAATTTATCTCTCACCAGTGTAGTTTCTAGTAACAGTGCAAAAGATCACAGAAATAGTGCTGGGAAAATTATGAATCGACGAAAATTACCGATTTAGGGGAGATGGGCCGTTTTTCTGGTCCCCCTTCTCCCTCGTGTTTAGCTCCTTTGGATTTTAGACTTAAAGACGTTCGGACGATTAGTTTGTCGATTTTAAGACCTTTCGTCCCATTTATTTATCGATATCAAGACCTTTCGTGCCATTTGGGAGTCTACTTTTTTCCTGGCGAGCAAAAGCGAGCCTGTAATTTTAAGAGGAACCGGCCTTCGGCCCGGGAAATTTGTCTACCGAAAAATGTACACATTTATCTTGAAGGGGGGTCTAGGGGGTGTTTTTAAGCTTGATGGAGGTCTAGGGAGAGGAAACAAACATAGACAAACAAATAAACAAGCAAATAAATAACCCCATCCCCCTTAACCCTCTCCGTGTATTGTTTAATAAAGTAGGCCCTCTTTTGATACACACACACACATGCTGGCTCACATGTATTATTTGCTGTAATATATATACCTACAATACACATTTTAGGCTGAAGCGTAGGTTTTATATATCAATGTATAGAGAGTCTAAAACTATATTAATAATAAGATGTATATATATAGTTTAAGGGGAGATATCCACATGAGGGATTTTTTTCTTTACCCCTCTCTCCCTCATGTTTAGCCCCATTGCTTTTGAGATTTTAAGACGTTCGCCCCATTAGTTTGGCGATTTTTAGAACCCTCGCCCCATTTCTGTAAATGTTAAGACTATTCGCGCTATTTAGGTGTCTATGTTTTCCTGGCGAGCGATAGCGAGCCTGTAATTTAAGGGGAACCGGCCTTCGGCCGGGAAATTTTTCTACCGAAAAATGTACAAATTTATCTTGAAAGGGGATCTAGGGGGAGTAATTTTAAGCTTGATGGAAGTCTAGGGAATCAACTAAAAACCTCCCCTTACAGCTTAGCTGCATCTCGCATGGTTGAATTGGCAGGTGATATGAACAGCAATGTATAATGATGATCAACATATTATATAACGTTTTGATATATAGTGCTAAATTTGACTGTAACTAGAAGGTCGTTAACTAAAATCCATCAATATAGTTGTCGATACCAAAGTCAAATATCCTTCAAGAGTTGGTAGTAAAAGTTGTGGGATCGAAGGTATCGGGCAAAAAGCTATCGTGTAAAGCCGTTGTCACACGAACGTTTTTTCGTCAATTTTCGATGAGCAACTTTTTGTTCGCAATATTTTGAGTCTCTTTCTCATTGGAATCGGAAACTAGAATGAAGGTAGATTATGTTAGATGGCGAATTTCTGATACAACCTACATTTTGAAACTGTCAGACAACAATTGCTCGTAAAAATTGACGGAAAAAACGCTCGTGTGACACCGGCTTAAATCCTCCTTGACCTATCGTCGTCTGATATAGAGCCATTTTATATATGTTATTATTTATAGTATAGAAAGGTTGTTAGTCATTATCGAGTTTGCCACATACATACATAAATACATGCATTACACACATAGACACACACATACATACACACATACATAATAACATACATACATACATACATAATATAAACACACATACATACATATACATACATACATACATACATACATATACATACATACATACATACATAATTATATACATAGATAAATATATTCGTAAATGCATACACACACATACATACACACATACATACACACATACATACACACATACATACACATCCATACACACATACATTATATACTGTACATACACAAAGCAATCATAGCAAATATAAAATGAGTTATGTACCAGGTGTACGTGTGGAGAACTGTATTTGAAACTAATTGAAACTGTATTAATCAAAATTAAGTGTACGCTAATTACTTATACATTAGGTGCTGATATCTAACTTGAGAGGAAGACATGCACACATTCTGAAAACCATAGAAGTGTTTTAAGGGGGGTGACCTGTTTTTGTTCTGTCCTTTTCTCTTTTTCTCTGGCTTGTATCCATTCGGCCCCATTCAGCCAACTATTTTAAGACGTTTATCCCCATCTAGGTGTCGATTTCTTCCTGGCGAGCGATAGCGGGCCAGCATTATATGAAGAAATCCGGCTTCGGCGGAGACATTTTTCTATCGAAAAATGTACACATTTAGCCTGCTGTCAAACAAAAATAAAAAATATGCTGGCTCGCTACCGATCACCAGTAAAAAATTGACACCTGGATGGGGATAAACGTCTTAAAACAGTAGGCTGAATGGGGGCAAATGGATACAAGCCAGAGAAAGAGAGAAAAGGACAGAAATAACAAAACGCAGGTCACCCCCCTTAAGTAAGAACATGATAAATACAATTATTCATGTGTGTTATTTACGCCAATGAGACATGTTTTATTCAATTACATAATTTTGGGGAAAGATCTTACAAACCTAATTCTGGTACCCCTAATAGTGTTACATATTTCACTGTCTAAAATATAATCCATAATTCCGAATGTCTATTAAACTGACCAAAATCAAGAATATGCACATTTTAAGGGGAGACTTCCACTTGAGGGATTTTTTTCTTGACTCCTATCTCCCTCATGTTTAGCCCCATTGCTTTTGATATTCTAAGATGCTCGCCCGATTAGCTTGGTGATTTTAGGAACCTTTGCCCCATTTCTGTCAATTTTATGACCTTTCGTGCCATTTAGGTGTCGATTTTATCCTGGCGAGCGATAGCGAGCCTGTAATTTAAGAGGAACCGGCCTTTGGCCGGGACATTTTTCTACCGAAAAATGTACAAATTTATCTTGAAAGTGGGTCTATGGGGTATAATTTTAAGCTTGATGGAATTTTAGGAAACACACTAAAAACCTCCCCTTAAACTGACCAAAATCAAGAATATGCTCATTTTAAAGCTCGTTTTGGGGAAGTACGAAAACGAAAAATACATGATTGAAAATAATGGCTCTGTGTGTGTATAGTAAACAATAGGGACACGCCTGACTTTTATAGTAAACAATAGGGACACACCTGACTTGTATAGTAAACAATAGGGACACACCTGACTTGTATAGTAAACAATAGGGACACACCTGACTTGTATAGTAAACACTAGGGACACACCTGACTTGTATAGGCTATCCGAGTGTCTATGAGTATGCCGAGTGTATAATATAGAAACAAAAGACACGTGTGGGTTGTCCTAATTAGAGATGTACAGTCGTGAGCATCTTTGAACCGTTTAAGGGGGGTGACTTGGTTTTTTTCTTCTCTTCTCTGGGTTGTATCCATTCGGCTCCATTCAGCCTGCTGTTTTAAGACGTTTATCCCCATCCAGGTGTCGATTTATATCTGGCGAGCGATAGCGAGCCACCATATTTTCGATAATGAGTTAGACAGGTGGCTAAATTTGTAAATTTGTTGATAGAAAAAGTTCTCCGGCGAAGCCGGATTTCTCCATGAAATGCTGGATCGCTGTCGCTCGCCAGGAAAAAATCGAGACCTGGATGGGGATAAATGTCTTAAAATAGTAGGCTGAACGGAACCCAATGGATACAACCAAGAAAGAAAAAAAAAAGCAGGTCACCCCCCTTAATCAAAGCTATGAAGCATCTGGGATATGATAAAGCATTGCATTATCTCGTTTGTGTTCGCTACTGATTCAGATGGATGAGATCGCCATGTATGCTATTGACTGTGGACTAAGTGATACTTACGAAATGGTAGACGCATCAAAGAAAGTTGTGTTGAGAAATGTTTTCATTCGTATTGGCGGAAAACACAACCCCCCAAAAGATGTCTAGTCTCTGTAGTGTAGCATACTCTTAGACGTAAATATTATTATGTTACCTCCACCAACCGACTTTACTCCTAAACTCAATTAATGAAGTCAACAAATACATGTGGCAGTCCAGGGATTCGAACCTAGGATGCTCACACCGACATTCAGTGCATTTATCCATTGCGCTACGAAGACTTTTATTTTTTAGTGAAATGGTATAATTATGTTAAGGGGAGATTTCCACTTGAGGGATTTTTTTCTTGACCCCTTTATCTCTCATGTTTAGCCCCATTGCTTTTGATATTTTAAGACGTTCGCCCCATTAGTTTGGCGATTTTAAGAACTTTCGCCCCATTTCTGTCAATTTAAGACTTTTCGTGCCATTTAGGTGTCGATTTTTTCCTGGCGAATAAATAAATTTGTACATTTTTCGGTAGAAAAATGTCCCGGCTGAAAGCCGGTTCCTTTTAAATTACAGGCTCGCTATCGCTCGCCAGGATAAAATCGATCCCTAAATAGCACGAAAGGTCTTACAATTGACAAATGGGTCGAAAGTTCTTAAAATCGTCAAAATAATGGGGCGAATGTCTTGAAATGTCAAAAGCAATGGGGCCAAACATGAGGGAGAAAGGGATCAAGAAAAAACACCCTCAAGTGGAAATCTCCCCTTAAGTAATGAACACAGAAAAACAGGTGTATAAATTGTATAATATATGAAAATCCACAAAGAAAAAAATATATACCGGTATAATGAAGCCGCTACAGTGAAGATGTGAACGAATGTGATCAAACAATTCTTAGACAAACGGCAAATGTACATACATAAGTGTGTTGCATAATGTACATAAACTAAATTATTATTAACCCCGTGTGTACGGTCGCGCTAATTAAGTCATGTCTCAGCTGTCCTTACAGTTGGCTCGCTCTGTGGTGTAATAATGTCTGCCAGATGTTGAATAGGGTGGGTAAGTGCAGAAATAGGTTTGTATATCCCCCTCGAAATGAATAAAGTAAGTTTAGATATTGCCGAAACCAATTACGGATCAAAATATACTTGGGGTGCCGAGACATCACTTATTAGCGGATTGTACGGGCGACGTCTTTTTCGTTTTATTCTAGCTATATTTAGACGATTTTCTGTAGCTTAGGAAGGCTCTATGGTAGCTAAAAGAAGTATCGCGATATTTCGTAGCATATAAATAGTTACAGGTCCTTCTTAAACTTAGTAAAATCTTCTAATCGTAGCCAGACTATAATGAAAAAAACGTCGTCGCCGGTACAGCAGGGGTTAAAACTAAAATGTACAGTGGTGGACAAGAATCTCTTAGACATTTTATGGAGGGACAATAATTTATGATACAGGCGAACTATTTTGATAAAGTACTAGAGCCCCAGAGAGCACATTATTGGGGTTAAAGGGAGAAGAGCGTATTTATTTGTTTATTTGTGTATCTCTTATATAATTTGTTCATATGTGTATCTCTTATATAATTTGTTTAGTTCCCTCCCTAGACCTCCATCAAGCTTACAAACTAACCCCCCAAGACCCCTTTCAAGCTAAATTTGTACATTTTTCGATAGAAAAATGTCTCGGCCGAAGGCCGATTTTTCTTAAATTACAGGCTCGCTACCGCTCGCCAGGAAACCAATCGACACCTAATTGACACGAAAAGTCTTAATATTGACAACAAAATTCAGGGGAAGGTCTTTAAATCGCCAAACTAATGGGCCGAACGTCTTAAAATCTTGAAATAATGGGGCTAAACATAAGGGAGAAGAGAGTCCAAAAAAAGCAATCATCCCCCCTTAATGTTCAGTGTTTCGTTTGGTTATCACTAGGTATTGTTCATGCTCTCCCCTCGAAACTTACCCACTTATCACTTACCCCCTCTAAACCACTGTTTGGACACTTGATCCTCAGTGTTTTGGAGGACAAGCAACCTAGAAGGGTCACTAGACCTGTTGTTGCTTGTTTTCCTTTGTACTCCTTTGTACTCTCCTGCCCACGACTGTACTGCCGAGTAATTGTACAGATGTAATGACAAATGTGCTAAACACTGTACATATATCGTGCATGGTGACCCCTACCCTGTAAGCATTGAAAGTGTAACACCTTCAATATGAAAGGACGCATTAATTCCTTTTGAATGATACACATAATGAGTGTTTCAACAGTTTGTGTTCACATTAGGACATACAAACGATCAAACACTTTATTTGTGTAGCAGTTGTTACTGTTATGCGTTCAATGTTTACAGTCACACACACATATATATATATATATATATATATATATCTCCTTCTTCCATTGTTGTATATCACTATATATGAATAAGATATTACTGTACATATTGACCTGTATATATATATATATATATATATATATATATATATATATATATATAGAGAGAGTGCAGGCGCCTGTATAGGAATGAATTAATGTATCCATGAATGTGTGAGCATCTTATACGTTTAAGTTTATGTATAACTTAAATATTTTGAGTTTCTCATGTGGTAGGAGTCAAAAGGCAAAGTTACCTGTAAGATATGCCCCCCCCCCCCCCCCCACCTAAATTGGAAAGAATCATAGAGAGCCAAATTCAAGGTACATTAGAAAATTGGTTCACTATTGGGTTAGAGAGTTGAACAGAATATCAATGGGAATGCGTTGAAAGGCCGGTGCCACTCATTGTCCATAAGAGAGGAGGTATACACTGAGAATTCTCTGAAGAACAGTGATTATTGTAATAACAGCGGGAGAAGAGTGAGAAAGATACAACATTACGGTGTGTACAGAGGGATAGTAGATAATTCATTAGAGGGAGTGGTGTTAAGGGGAGGTTTTTAGTTCGTTCCCTAGAATTCCATCAATCTTAAAATTACACCCCCTAGACCCCCTTTCAAGATAAATTTGTAAATTTTTCGGTAGAAAAATTTCCCGGCTGAAAGCCGGTTCCTCTTAAATTACAGGCTCGCTATCGCTCGCCAGGATAAAATCGACACCTGAATTGCACGAAAGGTCTTAATATGGGGTGAAAGTTCTTAAAATCGCTAAACTAATGGGGCAAACGTTTTATAATCTCAAAAGCAATGGGGCTAAACATGAGGGAGAATGGGGTCAAGAAAAAAAAATCCTCAAGTGGAGATCTCCCCTGAGACGAACTGCTTTTATCTCTACCGTTTTCGAGAAGTGCGGTACGGTAGTTAGAGGAAAGGTGCGGTACGGTAGTTAGAGGAAAGGTGCGGTACGGTAGTTAGAGGAAAGGTGCGGTACGGTAGTTAGAGGAAAGGTGCGGTACGGTAGTTGGAGGAAAGGTGCGGTACGGTAGTTAGAGGAAAGGTGCGGTACGGTAGTTAGAGGAAAGGTGCGGTACGGTAGTTAGAGGAAAGGCTGCGGTACGGTAGTTAGAGGAAAGGTGCGGTACGGTAGTTAGAGGAAAGGCTGCGGTACGGTAGTTAGAGGAAAGGCTGCGGTACGGTAGTTAGAGGAAAGGTGCGGTACGGTAGTTAGAGGAAAGGTGCGGTACGGTAGTTAGAGGAAAGGTGCGGTACGGTAGTTAGAGGAAAGGTGCGGTACGGTAGTTAGAGGAAAGGTGCGGTACGGTAGTTAGAGGAAAGGCTGCGGTACGGTAGTTAGAGGAAAGGCTGCGGTACGGTAGTTAGAGGAAAGGTGCGGTACGGTAGTTAGAGGAAAGGTGCGGTACGGTAGTTAGAGGAAAGTGCGGTACGGTAGTTAGAGGAAAGGTGCGGTACGGTAGTTAGAGGAAAGGTGCGGTACGGTAGTTAGAGGAAAGGTGCGGTACGGTAGTTAGAGGAAAGGTGCGGTACGGTAGTTAGAGGAAAGGCTGCTACTATTTAAACAGTTGATGGTAAGATTGGCAGGTTGTGGTCCAGAACATTTTGAGGGGTCGTTAGGGAAAGCACGGGTGATTTGGGGGGCATATATGCCCCCACCCCTCCCCCCCGGAGGAGCTCTGAGGCTGATATGAGAGTTGCCATTTCGATTATTTGTTGTGTATATTGGAAAGAAGTGTGGTGGGCTTGTTTAGTGTAGTGGTAAGAGGAGTTGTTTGTGAGAGCTAGCTGGATTACTCTCTGTGCAGGTGCTCGATTGGTGCCTATAATATCGCAAATTGCATACATTTGGAAAACATACAAAAAACAAACATTATACGTGTATTGAGGCGACAAAAGGCAAAGCTGCCTATAACAAGTGTCCCCCCCCCCCCTCTTAAAGTTGAAAGGGTGATGGAGAGCCAAATTCATGGTACGTTAGAGTCAAAATGTCTGGACACACGGGGCTTGAAGCATTTTAAGTCATAGGTTGAGGAGAAGACAATTAGAGGGAAAGCGTTCTACGGCTTAATTATTAAGTAGAAGGAAATACCCTGAACATGTATGTAAATGATTAAGTTTGACTCATGATTTACTGTATGTAAGTACGGATGTGCTGTAGTTGAATGCATGTATAGTATTAGGTATGGATGGATGGATGATTGCAGGTGAGTGTGGGTGTGTATGTGTGTGTGTGTGTGTGTGTGTGTGTGTGTGTGAACTGTATGTAAGTACGGATGTGCTGTAGTTGAATGTATGTATGCATGTATAATATTAGGTATGGATGGATGGCTGATTGCAGGTGAGTGTGTGTGTGTGTGTGTATGTATGTACTGTATTTAAGTACGGATGTGCTGTAGTTGAATGTATGTATGCATGTATAATATTAGGTATGGATGGATGGATGATTGCAGGTGAGTGTGGGTGTGTATAAATGTATGTATGTATGTATGTAGATCGGTTTGGATGATTTCAGGTGTGTGTGTGTGTGTGAATACAGTATATATGTATGTATTTACGTTTGTATGTGTTTATGTATGTATAAACGCATGTATGTATGTATGTATGTAGATTGGCTTGAGTAGTGTATATGAATGTATGTATACTGGTATGTATGGATGAGTTTATATATTTATGTATATATGTATGTATATATGTATGTAATACAGGAACTAAAACAAGTAAGCCAACTAATGAACATAACTTATAACCCTAAGGTCGGTAAGGTTGACACAGGCATGTGGAGGAGAGGCAACAATAGCCTTTATGGTTCTCTCTCTCTCTCTCTCTCGCTCTCGCTCTGTATGTCTGTCTGTCTGTGTCTGTCTGTCTGTCTGTCTGTCTGTCTGTCTGTCTGTCAGCTAGCTTAATGCATCGATCTATCTACCTAACCATCTATCCGTCTGTCTGTTTGTCTGCCTCTCTAACATTGTGTATGCTCCCCCCCCCCTCTCTCTCTCTCTTACACACACACACACACACACACATGCACACACACATCCAATTAATGTAACAATTTGATCGAAACAGAGAAAACAAAACCATGATAAAAGAATATTTATACCTCTCTCTCTCTCTCTCTCTCGTTCTCTCTCGTTCTCTCTCGTTCTCTCTCGTTCTCTCTCTCTCTCTCTCTCTCTCTCTCTCTCTCTCTCTCTCTCTCTCTCTCTCTCTCTCTCTCTCTCTGGGTGGTGGTGTAGCTACTTATTGCCTCAAAGACCCAATATTCCGTCTTAGCTTGAAAAATGACTCCAAGTTCATTTTGAGCAGCCACTGAAAACCCAACGACCCCCCCCCCCCACCCCCTTCGAAGACCCCCCACTCCCCTCTTCTGAATTACCAAACGAAGTAGGAGCCTCTTTAATATTTGCTTTTACGTGTCATAAATTTGGTATATGTTTTGTTCCATTATATAACGATAGTGTTAAAATACAATCACACACTTGCGTTTACACACGAAAGCACATGTACATTCTCGATTGCATGCAAATAGACTCTACCACACACACACACACACACATACACTATGTAGTATCTCCTTGTAACTTTAGCACAACTCTCTTCCTAATTTTGAATGATTCCCTAAACTTATGAGATTCTTTAAATATCTCTCTTCTTATACGAACACTATACTATCTACTGGAAAATATCAAGGGTATGAAAAGGTTATGAAACGGGTATATACGATTATTAGATATATTGACTGGGATTTATCTATCTATTATGTATAACATGGATTTATCACCACCAATATACTCCTAAATAAATTATTATGGGCACTTCAATTATACTTTAAACACTGACTTGGACAGGTGTTTAAAGGGAATATTTCAAAATGTTTCCGAGCATGTTGATTCAAGTAAATATTTCCACCTTTCAATGCAGGTGATTGTACAGTCAAGAACATTAATTGCGTTTCACCCATTTGAATCAGTATCGAACACAAACGAAACGATACAATGCTTTATTATAGCCAAACTAATTCTTTACTTAGCTTTAAAGGTTCAACAATTCGAATTGGTGGTGTATGTATGTATGTATGTATATACTCAGGCATATACCCCATTGCTGGAGATGGCCGACTCGAGACACAGAGCCCGAACTGAAACTTGTAAAGATCCAATTCTTAGGGTCCGGGATAATTTTCGCGTTCCCTCGCCCCTTTGTCTCGTTGAGTAGAATAATATTGTTACCATATAATAATATGCTCACTACTGTACATTGCAATTTTCTCCTGACAAAATTATACCCCAAATCAATTACACATACTTCTTTTAAAAATGTAATACGAAAATGAGTGTTATAAATTAAATTGATAGATATAGACAACACTGGAAGGCTTGGAATAAGATAGACATAAACTATAATAATGTATTGGATAAACAGTAGCGGTGATAAATGGTGTGAGAGAGAGAGAGAGAGAGAGAGAGAGAGAGCGAGAGAGAAGGAAAGGGAGAATGGCAATTACATGAGATAATATTAAAAGGGGAGATGCAAGAAATAGAAGAGAGAGAGAAAGAGAGAAAGAGAAGGAAAGGGAGAATGGCAATAATATGAGATAAAATTAAAAGGGGAGATGCAAGAAAGGATAAGATAGAGAGAGAGATTTACATAAATTTACATATTATACACTTGCCACACAGACCTTACGATCCAAAAATAGGTGGTCAGGACTTAATTGACAGAGAGAGAGAGAGAGAGACGGAGAGAGAGAGAGAGAGGGGGGTTATCGTGCCACCATCAAAGCCAGATTCACTGTATATTTCCTCCTTCACCATTTTTCCTCTGATCTTGCCTATTATCATCATACTTTAATTTATCACCGCTAGAGGGGGTATCTGGCCTACATTCCATTGCATTCTCATCAATTCCTAGATACGCCGAACATTCCAATACAGATTACTACAGTCCATTGTCTACATTCCAATACAGATTACTACAGTCCATTGTCTACATTCCAATACAGATCACTACAGTCCATTGTCTACATTCCAATACAGATTACTACAGTCCATTGTCGACATTCCAATACAGATTACTACAGTCCATTGTCGACATTCCAATACAGATTACTACAGTCCATTGTCTACATTCCAATACAGATTACTACAGTCCATTGTCTACATTCCAATACAGATCACTACAGTCCATTGTCTACATTCCAATACAGATTACTACAGTCCATTGTCGACATTCCAATACAGATTACTACAGTCCATTGTCGACATTCCAATACAGATTACTACAGTCCATTGTCTACATTCCAATACAGATTACTACAGTCCATTGTCTACATTCCAATACAGATTACTACAGTCCATTGTCTACATTCCAATACAGATCACTACAGTCCATTGTCTACATTCCAATACAGATCACTACAGTCCATTGTCTACATTCCAATACAGATTACTACAGTCCATTGTCGACATTCCAATACAGATTACTACAGTCCATTGTCGACATTCCAATACAGATTACTACAGTCCATTGTCTACATTCCAATACAGATTACTACAGTCCATTGTCTACATTCCAATACAGATTACTACAGTCCATTGTCGACATTCCAATACAGATTACTACAGTCCATTGTCTACATTCCAATACAGATTACTACAGTCCATTGTCTACATTCCAATACAGATTACTACAGGCCATTGTCTACATTCCAATACAGATTACTACAGTCCATTGTCTACATTCTAATTGTTTTTCGTATTTTTAGATTATTTTCAATATATTTCAATGTATTTACAAATATGCTATGCTTGTAGTGCATTGTAATTCCTACCGGTATATTTCAGTATAGTAATTTATATCCCCAAATACACTTATACATTCCATTTCTTTTATCATAAATATCAATAGAGTTCGGAATGTCTCTTACATTCCAGTTAGTGGCGGCCTAGTGGTAAGACCTGGAGAGAGTAGATTCCACTCTTTAAGAAATGGCTTGTAATAATAATAATAATAATATATATATATATATATATATATATATATATATATACACTGTATATTTATATATATAGATAGATAGATAGATAAAAGCAGAACTACCAACAAGAACACATACGTACATACAGACCCACATACATACAGTCATAGACTTCAGTAGATCTGGACTGGACACGAAAATGGAACTGTGCAGTAAGGGACCCAAAATAGGAGAACGAACCCCCAAGTTCAAACCTCGAAACCGCGAAAATATCAAATGTTCGCGGTTTCGAGGTTCAAACTTGGGATATCGTTCTCCGATTTTGGGTCCCTTACTGCAAAGTTCCATTTTCGTGTCCAGTCCAGATCTACTGTAGTCTATGCTACATTATATTGTATACATACACACAAACCGACATACATACCGCCAATCAGACAGACAGACACAACCTTGAAAGCCCTCTAATGAATAATGATAATAAAAATTCCCTTCATCATTTCCGCGGCCTTGATTTTTCATTACTGGCGAATATTTTTCATAGGGAGGTTTTGTAACAGGCATTTTAATTGACGGAGTCCATGTTTAGAGCAATATTGGGGTCACGGCTTTTATTAATATCACATTTTGCGTATATATTGGTTGAGTATTTATCATTAATTGGTTCGTAGTATTTGTTTATACGCATTATTTTGTCATGCCTTAGTTTGTCGCTATATATTGATGAATTAGTTTGTCTTTAGTTTATACTTATCAATATATTACTTTGTGTGTATGGCAGGTGTATGTATATTATTATTTTGCTAGTATTTGTGGTGTATATGTGTTTTTTATTACTATAAACTTTTACGCATATATTGGTTGTGTATTTAGTATCAATTGTTTGTTTTCAATATTAGTGTGTGTGTGTGTGTGAAAAAATATTAATATCATATTTGTATTGATATTCGTAATATACATTGTTTATATACAGTAGGTCAAAATATATACAATTTTTTTTTATTATTATTGATTGACAATATTAACATTTTATAGATTGTTTTTCTACATATTTAGAGCATATTGATATGAATATTTGGTTTTAATTCGTTTTTTTAAAGATGCGAGAGAAGTTTTGCCTAGATAAAGCATTGAAAGTATTTACACGAGCAGTTAATTTAACCCTTCACCACCATGACATAATTTCCATCATATTCTGGTTACCATTAGACGATTCTCCTTAGTTTATAATCTACTTTTACGACTAAAATGGGTAAATACAATCTCAATAAGCCCTCTTAATAACATAGGACCTTCTTAAACTACATAACAATATCTACTTTTAGCCAGAATCAAAGGCAAAAAGGTGTCATGGTGCTGAAGGGGTTAAACTCAGTAAAATGTGCATGTCATTTATTTTCGTGTCTATTATGTTCTTATTGTGTGTGTGTCTGGTTATAGAGGTAAATTTGGAACATTGCTATCGTAACTCCTAATATGAACAGATTAAATGTAACTAAAACCTTTGAATATCAAATATAATAACATTCGGGCAAAGCTACCTGTACCCCCGCCCCCTCCCCCCCATCCCCCAAAGCTACCTGTACCCCCCCCCCTCCCCCCCTCCCCCAAAGCTACCTGTACCCCCCCCCCCAACAAAATGAAAGAGTGACAAAAAACCTAATTCAAAGTACAATATACAGTCAAAATGTCAGGACATGAAGAGCTTTGAAGCAGTTTACGACGTAGGATGAGGGAAAGATGGATTTATAGACAGAGTTCCAGGGTTCATTTGTTGAGTGGAAGAAAGACGAGGACAACCGGTTCACTCTTGGGTTAGAAGGTTGTACAGAATAGGAGTAGGAATCTGTTGAAAGGCGGGTGCCACCTACTCTCCGCAAGGAAAGAGGTACAACAGTGAGAAAGCTCTGCACAATTTTGATTATTGTAATAGCAGTAGAAGAGTGAGAGAGATGCAGCATTGCGGCGTGTACTGCTAATATATTTTTAGTTACACAAAACTATATATCGATCAAAACGTAATATTGCTGAATCCTCTTTATTCTTTATATATTTCGACTTATAAACTCCCCCCCACCCCCCCCCCCCCCCCCCCCCCCCCCCCACACACACACCACCACCCACCACACACATATATTATATGCACACACACACACACACACACACACACACACACACACACACACACACACACACACATTCTCACTCACTCTCACTCTCTCTTTCTCTTTCACTCACTCTCACTCTCTCTCTCTCTCTCTGCAGAATTTTACCTAGTACTTTTAATCTCTCTGATGGATGGGACTCGTCAATTGTTCTAAACAGGACACTTATTTGCATTAATCTGCGTATATCTCTATCTCTCTCTCTCTCTCTCTCTCTCTCTCTCTCTCTCTCTCTCTCTCTCTCTCTCTCTCTCTCTTCTATACTTTCTTGTATCTCCCCTTTTAACATTATCTCATATTATTGCCATTCTCCCTTTCCTTCTCTCTCTCTCTCTCTCTTTCTCTCTCTCCACAATAGCCAACCCTCCACCCAAGTACCCTCCAGCAGCATTACCTTAAGTGGAAACAGCTAATGTCACAGCGGGCCCTATACTCTATCGTGCTATCTATCTGTCCAAACGCTATCTACACATTTACCTGTCTGTCTATCTATACGTTATCTACAAATTTAGCCACCTGTCTGTCTAAATGTTATCCACAAATTGACCTGTTTATCATTCTGTCCTAACGCTGTCTACAAACTTTACTTGTCTATCTATGCACACACTATATACATCATTTTGTCACAACGCTCTCTACAAACCTGCCTGTTTATCTAACGCCATCTACAAACATACCTGTATATCAATCTGTCTAAACGCTATTTACATATTATTGTGTAATTCACTCACTTGTTCGTCAAGGGGAATCCACGCAATGCGAGCTAAGCTCATTATTATCGCGCCTCCTTAACTGGGAATGTATTGCGTGAAATGCATGTTAAGTGTTTATGTATCGTTGGAATGGCTGTGGATGTGTGTGTAGTCTGTATTTTAGCCAATTGGCGACATTTAGAAACGAAGACTTAGGGTTAATCTGTACGGTACCATTCTCACTACGGTACCAGTCTCACCCGAAGGCTTAGGTTGACCAGTAGCTTAGGTTGACCAGTACGATACCCATCTCACCTTGTAACCGATCACCAACCCCAGATGGGACGTCACAACTTCGTCCACTTATACCAGGTTCCTATTTATACTGCTAGGTGAACAGAGGCTACACCGTTAAGAGACTTGCCCAAATGTCTCTTCCCCGCCCGGGTCTCGAACTCGGGACCTTCTGGTTGTGAGCCAGACGCGCTATCCGTTACGCCACGGGGAGGTGTGTGTGTGTGAGTGTATTAGTGTGTTTGTGTGTGTGTGAGTGTATTAGTGTGTTTGTGTGTGTGTGAGTGTATTAGTGTGTTTGTGTGCGTACCCATGAGTGTGTTTGCGTGAGTATATACAATACATGTGTGAGAGTCTACGTAATATACCGATGTGTATGCATGCTAAAGAAGTCACATGCACACAAGTGTGTATACAATTTGTCACAACCCCAGCCCAATTACACACTGTAGCCAATAACACACACAGCACCTACATACACAAACACAATACATACACACATACACAAACACAATACATACACACATACACAAACACAATACATACACACATACAGTATAATAGACACAACAAACAAAATCCCAACAAAACAACGCTTTTTATCACATTTACTTCATTTATTTTAGTTAATTCCTTTACTACGATGGTTTCATGTAATACTAGGCAATTATATCAGCTTAGGAAGGACCTATTATAATCGAAGGGGTAAAACCTACTTGTAATAACCATCAGACTGCCACACATCCTTCCTAGGCTGAGTAAATTCGTTGTGTTACTAATGTTAACTCAGTGCGATGACGTAATTGCCATATCATCCTGGCATCCGTTAAATGATTTTATTCATCTTAGAAAGGTAACGTGACAGTCAAAGGGTTTATGTAGATACTTAATACCCCAATTATTCTCTCAAACCATAATTTAATCCCTTTCAAGATACGAGGAAAGCGTTTTTTTTTTTTTTTTTTTTTTTTTTTTTTTTTTTTCTTGTAGTAGATTTTATTCAATCTATGAAGGATTATGGGAGTCAGAGGAATAATTGAGATTTATTTAACCCATATAAAATCGTCTAACATTAGCCAAAATTAAGTGAAAAGCGCCCTCAAAGACTGAAGAGATTTAGTCGAAATACACAAAAAAATTGTGTCAATATACTGAAAGGGTTAAAGGAAGAGAAGAGGCATTGTTATGAGATTTATCTGTATTTCATTGTAAATTATCTTTTTTATTGTAACTATTATTGCTAACTATAATATTATGTAACTGAATGCTATTATGTAGATGTAGATTTATTTTCTAAGTGTAATATTTTGTAGCTGTATATTAGTATGTAACTAAATATCAAATTATGTAACTGGGCCATCAACATATGCTTGATTTACAATGGTTTAGCCCCCTTCTGTACTAGCTTTGTATTTAGTGTTAATTATATTTGAGCTATATTTAGACGATTCTGTGCAGTTTAAGAAGGATCTGTGGTAGTAAAATGAGTTAAGTGAGATAGTTCGAAGCCTGTTTATTGCTGGAGGCCCTTTCTGACTGAATTAAATCGTCTAATAGTAGCCAGAATAAAATTAAAATGGAGAGCCAATTCTTTGTAATCAATTGCTAACCTTTGTAACCGGTGTGCTCCTTGTAATCTATGTAACTCTCCTCATAGACGGAAATACATTGCGCTATTTTTGTAAACATTATACTCCTTTTTGATAATTTTGCACGGATGCTGTATAAAACGTCTTGTACTCTATTATGTAACAGGGGTTCAGAATCGCCTGTATCGCTGTATAAAGGGCTTATTTAATACAAGGCAAATCAGTTACTCGTGATACAAGACGTGTATATTCATCGTATCACTCTCAGTTTGCAGAAAATACAAAGGATACAGGATGAAATTAAGCTACATGGATACAGAGACTCATGTATATAGCTGTATTCATGTTCTTTAAGGGGAGATTTCCACTTGAGGGATTTTTGTCTGGGGCCCCTTTCTCCTTCATGTTTAGCCCCATTGCTTTTGAGATTTTAAGACATTCGCCCCATTAGTTTGACGATTTTAAGAACTTTAGCCCCATTTATGTCAATTTTAAGACCTTTCGTGCCATTTAGGTGTCGATTTTATCCTGGCGAGCGATAGCGAGCCTGTAATATAAGAGGCACCGGCCTTCGGCCGGGAAATTTTTCTACCAAAAAATGTACACATTTATCTTGAAAGGGGGTCTAGGAGGTGTAATTTTAAGCTTAATGGAAGTTTTAGGGAGCAAACTAAATACCTCCCCTTAAACCCCTTCGATATAATGTCACCCTTTTCGTTTTTTGTTATTCTGAGTAGCACTAGAAGATTGTATTCAGCTTAGGGAGGATCTCTACACTGCACAGATGAAGATTTATAAACAGGTCAACAGACACATATAATCATTGGGTATATTGAGAGAGATTTACCTTTCTGTCTATATATATATATAAGATGGGGTTATTACTGCCTATATACTGTATATCATTGTAGCGGTATGTTGTCATGGACACTTCAATAACCCTTTCCATACCCATACTATTGCACAGTGCATGAATCAAAGGGGGTATACACTATCTCAATGAACCTTTTGACTCTCACAGCTCCATCTGCTACTAAATATAATCGTCTCACGTTAGCCAGATTAGCAAAGGGGTTAAGAAAGATCAAACTTCTATCTTATGGGGAGGCAGACCGTTTGTTTGGTCTATTAATTCATTTATTCATATATTTTTTTTAGTTTCCTCCCTAGACCTCCATCAAGCTTACAAAAACACCCCCTAGACCCCCCTTCAAGATAAATTTGTACATTTTTCGGTAGAAAAATGTCCCGGCCGAAGGCCGGTATCTCTTAAAATTGCAGGCTCGCTATCGCTCGCCAGGAAATAATCGACACCTAAATGGCACGAAAGATCTTAAAATTGACAACGAAATGGGGCGAAAGGTGTTAAAATCGCCAAACTAATGGGCCGAACGTCTTATAATCTCAAACCTAGCGGGGCTAAACATTAGGGAGAAGGGGGTCCAGAAAAACGGTCTGCCTCCCCTTAAAGGAAGAAAAATAAAGGAAGGCTCTGTAATATATTTGATTTATGGGTTACAACCTATTTAGGATGAATACAGGCGAATAATGCTACTGTAACGCCAGGTATCAATCAAATCCAATCAAATATTTGTATTGTCATAATAGGTACATTTCATTAGCATACAGAAACAATAATACTAGTTTGAAGTTACTCCTACTATTATGACATGAGGACTGAACACCTAATGGTATATATGCCCTCAATTCCATTGCTCATATAACATTGCGCTGATATGGAACACCCAGATAAACCCAAAACAAGACAAAAACAAAACAAATAGTACTGCATCCCACTGTATACTTAAGGGGAGGTATTTAGTTTGTTCCCTAGACCTCCATCAAGCTTAAAATTACACCCCCTTGAGTCCCTTTCAAGATAAATTTGTACATTTTTTGGTAGAAAAATTTCCCGGCCAAAGGCCGGTTCCTCTTAAATTACAGGCTCGCTATCGCTCGCCAGGATAAAATCGACACCTGAATTGCACGAAAGGTCTTAATATGGGGTGAAAGTTCTTAAAATCGCTAAACTAATGGGGCAAACGTTTTATAATATCAAAAGCAATGGGGCTAAACATGAGGGAGAAAGGGGTCAAGCAAAAAATCCCTCAAGTGGAGATCTCCCCTTAAGTGTAAATAGTGAGTAATGTGGAAGATGACCAATACAAACCCGTAGTTGATTGACATTGGAAACATATTCAAATGATATTTATATGCGATAGTAGAGTGTTATAGTTAATTAGTATATTTTAACCAACTCACATTGTCTGAACTAAAGACTAACTCTATTGAATTACAGATATACCGGACAGTGCTGGCTTTAAAAGCTCTGTTGCAAAAATATAAGAGTTGCTAAACATGATATAGAAATGAAGAATGAACTGCATTATAATTTACATGTACAGTATATGGTATATTATGGTTATTAGGGCATACAGCTTTTAAAAATGTGTGTAGCACTAAGTTTACTCATGTTGATATATATATATATATATATATATATATACAGTATATACTATTAGTATGGAAAATAAAAGAGGAAAGACTGTGTATCGATATTAGAGATAAAGGATACCGAACATCAAGAAAGGCCTGTACAACCATATAGGTCTTGTTGCTATATACAACCATATATGTCTGTTGCTATATACAACCATATATGTCTTGTTGCTATATACAGAACTATATATATGTCTTGTTGCTATATACAACCATATATGTCTTGTTGCTGTATATACAGAACTATATATATGTCTTGTTGCTATATACAACCATATATGTCTTGTTGCTATATACAGAACTATATATATGTCTTGTTGCTATATACAACCATATATATCTTGTTGCTATATACAGAACTATATATATGTCTTGTTGCTATATACAACCATATATGTCTTGTTGCTATATACAGAACTATATATATGTCTTGTTGCTATATACAACCATATATGTCTTGTTGCTATATATACAGAACTATATATATGTCTTGTTGCTATATACAACCATATATGTCTTGTTGCTGTATACAACCATATATGTCTTGTTGCTGTATATACAGAACTATATATATGTCTTGTTGCTATATACAACCATATATCTTGTTGCTGTATATACAGAACTATATATATGTCTTGTTGCTATATACAACCATATATGTCTTGTTGCTGTATATACAGAACTATATATATGTCTTGTTGCTATATACAACCATATATGTCTTGTTGCTGTATATACAGAACTATATATATGTCTTGTTGCTATATACAACCATATATGTCTTGTTGCTATATACAACCATATATGTCTTGTTGCTATATATACAGAACTATATATATGTCTTGTTGCTATATACAACCATATATGTCTTGTTGCTGTATACAACCATATATGTCTTGTTGCTGTATATACAGAACTATATATATGTCTTGTTGCTATATACAACCATATATGTCTTGTTGCTGTATATACAGAACTATATATATGTCTTGTTGCTATATACAACCATATATGTCTTGTTGCTATATACAGAACTATATATATGTCTTGTTGCTATATACAACCATATATGTCTTGTTGCTGTATACAACCATATATGTCTTGTTGCTGTATATACAGAACTATATATATGTCTTGTTGCTATATACAACCATATATGTCTTGTTGCTATATATACAGAACTATATATATGTCTTGTTGCTATATACAACCATATATGTCTGTTGCTATATACAGAACTTATGATTAGCATACACAATATTATGTATAGCTCCGTTAAGGGGGGTGACCTGCTTTTTTTTCTCCCTCTCTCTCTAGGTTGTATCCATTCGGCCCCAGTCAGCCTACTTTTTAAAGACGCTTATCCCCATCCAGGTGTCGAGTTTTTCCTGGCGAGCGGTAGCGAGCCAGCATATTTTGTATGTTTTTGAGAGCAAGCTAAATTTGTAAATTTTTCGATAGAAAAAGTTCTCCGGCAAAGTCGGATTTCTCCATGTAATGCTGGCTCGCTATCGCTCGATAGGAAAAAATCAACACCTGGATAGGGATAAAAGTCTTAAAACAGTAGGCTAAATGGGGCCGAATGGATACAAACCAGAGAAAGAGATAAAAGGATAGAAAAGAGCCATGGCCACCCGCCGTAATCTATCTCTATGTACATAACTT
Organism: Paralithodes platypus; assembly: GCA_032716605.1. Lineage (NCBI taxonomy): Eukaryota > Metazoa > Arthropoda > Malacostraca > Decapoda > Lithodidae > Paralithodes > Paralithodes platypus. The sequence continues at coordinate 8,094,346 of CM064574.1, read as the reverse complement.
AAAAGAAAGACTTAGGATACAGAGCTACAACATAATGCCTGTACGACTCCTCCTCCTCCTCTTGCTACATAAACTACAGGGATATTTAGTACTGTATCTGTAAGGGTTTCTTGTAACATATAAAAACTGTGCCAAATACAGCTGTAGTGGTTTTAGGCAGAGTTGTCATTGACCATTTGCGAGTTTCAGGCTGCAATAATGTTCAAGCTGCAGGTATTTATATATTGAACAGAGATCAATCCATCAATCAAGTTTATTAAACCAAAATCGATTGTACATATGTGTCGATTACAAATACATGAATGAAATATATGATAGATAGATATGTGAGCATATAGTTGATGTACAGTTTTGTGTATTATAAATGTATAAAAATGCATATTATATATATATATATATATATATATATATATATATATATATATATATATATATATATTTTGTTTTTTGTTTTGTTTTTTTCTCTGACTATGATATGCCCCCACTGGGACCCGTTTAGTGTATATGGTTAATGGCTCTACAATGGGGCTCATACTTTTATATAATAATAATAATAACAATATAAATAACAATAATAATACAAATAATTCTAATAATAACAATGGTACTTATATAAATATCGATGAATAAGCCTACAGCTTGAATTTCCTTATAGAGACGAAACTTGTAAAAGGTCAATGAAATTCAACACGTTCAACATATCTGCAAATGCATCCACCTCTTCCTAGGGTTAAGTCTGTCCGTCTGTCTGTCTGTCTATCTTGCAACTGGAGTCTCCATACATATCTGAGATCCATGCTGTAGCGTGGCGCTCTCTCTCTCTCTCTCTCTCTCTCTCTCTGTCTCTCTGTCTTTCTTTCTGTCTCCCCCATTGTACATAGCCCTGCTTGCCCTAGAAGAAATAAAGAGTTTTACTATAGATACCCTTGTTTTAATACCCGATTTCTATACCACCATTGTTTGTTTATCTGGTTGTACGGTCGCGCTAATAAGTCATGGCTCAGCTGGCATTACGTTTGGCTCACTCTGTGCTATATTAATATCGGTCAGATGTTGAATAGGGTTGGTAAGTGTAGAAACATGTTGGTATATCTCACTCATAAAGAAGAAATCGTGTGTAAATATTGCTGATACCCATTATTGAACAAAACATACTTGATTCGATAAATCACTTCTTAGCCCGACTGTACAGTGACGGGCCCCATATAATAAACAACAATAATAACTAAGTCCATCATGTGTGGGTCAGACCATGATGACGGCGTGTACAGTTACCAACAAATGAACCTGGGACAAATGCTGATGAGAGCGGACTGTATTTAACCCTTTCACGCATTTATGACGCAGAGGTTGCCAGATTAGCAATAAGAACTTGAGTTCTCTCATTCTTATAATTACCTCTCCAAAATTAGCTTTCTGCCCACAGCTAACTCAAAGACAACTGCAGAGGTTGAAGTAACTAAACTAAAGGTTTCTAAACACCCCTGATGGTAACAAAGGCTTTAAAGTATCCCCAATAGGCTCAAAATCGCGTCACATATCGGAGAGGGTTAGCTACTGTACCAGGATATTGCAGAATAGAAATGGCAGTTAATGGTCTGCCCTGCTTCAGCCAAAAATGTTACTAAAGGGTAAGGTCAAAAGCTCACTGTCAAAGTACAGATAAAACTCTGAGAGCATGAACTATTATATTTCAAGTACAATGATTGTGCCATATCCATATAGAGCTCAAAGTAGCGCTTACTCAAACATTCCATTTCCACAGAAATGGACATAATTATAAACGGGTTGCACCATTGGATTCAGCGCGTCGTGAGGACTCCAAACATATCCCCACATGTCCATATCTAATTTTTCCAAAAATGTTGAGATATTTCAACTTGTAACCATATTGTTGGAATCCTCATGAAGAGGAGAGTTCCCAAAAACTAATTCAGGTGATTCCGACCTATTTTAATGCCTCAAAACACCATGTAAAGTGGATAAAAAACACCATCTGTGGAAGAGCACTTTATTGACAACGTTTCGCAGATAGCTTCATCAGGTCACTAACAAATGCTGGTACATAGGAGGCCTTAAATATCCGTCCAGACAGGTGGCGTGGGAGGTGGGGGTTGGGAGGGAGGAAGGAGGCAGGACAGGGAGGGGGCAGAAGCATGGGGGGAGGGGAGGCGGAGCCTATATATGGGTCAAATACATCAGTAGGAACTAGCAAAAACAGACATACAAACATGCGTACAGGGTATTTAAAGCCTCCTATGTACCAGCATTTGTTAGTGACCTGATGAAGCTATCTGCGAAACGTTGTCAATAAAGTGCTCTTCCTCAGATGGTGTTTTTATCCATTCTGTCTACTTTTCAAGTACCACTCAACAACCATGTAAAGTCTTGTAAAATCTTAAAATAGCTCTCAAGGCCACAACAATGGGTGAAATTAAAATCGGTTTGCGCCGTTGGAATCACAACGTCGAGAAGAATCCGAATACAGTATACCGCTAAAAATATGAAAATCGAAAATGACCCGTCAAGTTGCAAAATGAATCTAGTTAGCCTTAGGATTTGGCAAAAATATCAAAATTGAGTTGGGACACTATTCTGAATCCTCTCGACGCGCTGAATACAATGGTGCAAACCAATTTTAATTTCACCCATTTGTATGGCTTTGAGAGCTATTTTAAGATTTTGACCGTATTTGTAAATTGATTTTGAGGCACTAAAATAGGTCGGAATCACCTAAATTAATTTTTGGGAACTCTCCGCTTCATGAGGATTCCAACGATATGGTCACAAGTTAAAATATATCAACTTTTTTGGAAAAAATATATTTGGACATGTGGGGATATGTTTGGATTCCTCACGACGCACTGAATCCAATAGCGTAAACCGTTTGTATTTTACCGATTTTTGTAAAAATGGGAGCCTATTATATTTTTAAAAAGGAGATATATAAATATTTTGTTAACTATTATAACCCCATAAAACAAAACAAAAGTGTTGTCAAATTCCTTGTAAAGTATTGTAAAATCTTAAAACAGCTCCCAAGGCCACAAAAATGGGCGGAATTAAAATCGGTTTGTGCCATTGGATTTTTCGCGTCGAGAAGAATCCGAATATACCGCTAAAATATGAAAATCGAAAATGACCTGTCAACTTCCAACTTCCAAAATCCCTTAGAATTTTGGCCAAAAAATAAACATTGAGTTAGTACACTTTTCTGAATCCTCTCGACGCGCTGAATCCAATGGCGCCAACCGATTTTAATTCCATCTATTTTTGCGGCCTTGAGAGCTGTTTTAAGATTTTCCAAAACGTTTTTTTTATGTTTTGTGGGGTTATAATAGGTCGGAATCACCTGAATTAATTTTGGGGAACTCTCCGCTTCGAGAGGATTCCAACGATATGACTTTGCCACAATCACCAAGCCTCTCCACGACCTCACCAAAAAAGGAGCCTTTCATCTGGAACACCAATAGATTACAGGCTTTTCAAACTGTTATGCCACGTTTTCAATTAATGTGAGACAATCTGATGGCGATTTCCAACTTAGGAATCAGCGTATATCATCAACTTGGGTACCTCTCTCTACTGGGTAGGGATCAACTTTAATTTTCATAATCAACACTCTAGTAATAAGCAATGGACACAAAACACATAGGTAAAGGATATACAGGTTTTATTCCTTAACTACTAGGGTACAATCTCAATATGTCTTTGGAAAAGTAAGCATAGAATTCATATACAAATAATAATTATGTTACAAATGAACATATAAATAATAACACACCGAGAGGATAAGTCTCAAATCACAATAAATAGAGTCTTAAAATAAATATACAAAGCTCTCAAATATGGCTTGAAATGTAAGTAAATAATAGTTACTGCGATGTTGGAAACGTAGTACTGGTAAGCATGGAAAGTATTCAAAGTAGGACAATATTTGACTTAAAAAACGAACAATAAGTTAATCCAACTTGAATAAGTAATTAAACTGTAATAACTCAAAGAGTAATAAGTATGAAAGATAATTTCATAAAAGCATAATAATTATATTAGTCAACTATACGTGACTGAGGAAGCAATTTACTCTGCAACTGAAGTTTCACTATTGGATCTGTACCCGGATGATAGGTAGCACATAAACTCAAGTCTGACTAAGTGTTCAAGTTTTACGTGTAAGTGTATGTCTTTATAACCAGATATATATATATATATTTCCAAGCCGAGGGACCCTGGGATAATCACATTTCCCAGCTAGGTTCAGGCCCAAACAGTTCCAGTATACGTTCTACTTTGCTCTTTCGCGCCCTCGTCTTAGCGCGACACACTTGATCACTATTCATGCTGAACAAAATCACCCCTGGACTACAGCCTTGGGCCCAAAATCACCCCTGAACTATAACCTTGAGCCCAAAATCACCCCTGAACTATAACCTTGGGTCCAAAAACACCCCTGAACTATAACCTTGAGCCCAAAAACACCCCTGGACTATAACCTTGAGCCCAAAATCACCCCTGAACTATAACCTTGAGCCCAAAATCACCCCTGGACTATAACCTTGAGCCCGAAATCACCCCTGAACTATAACCTTGGGTCCAAAAACACCCCTGAACTATAACCTTGGGTCCAAAAACACCCCTGAACTATAACCTTGAGCCCAAAAACACCCCTGGACTATAACCTTGAGCCCAAAATCACCCCTGAACTATAACCTTGGGCCCAAAAACACCCCTGGACTATAACCTTGAGCCCAAAAACACCCCTGAACTATAACCTTGGGCCCAAAAACACCCCTAAACTATAACCTTGGGCCCAAAAACACCCCTGGACTATAACCTTGGGCCCAAAAACACCCCTAAACTATAACCTTGGGCCCAAAAACACCCCTAAACTATAACCTTGGGCCCAAAAACACCCCTAAACTATAACCTTGGGCCCAAAAACACCCCTAAACTATAACCTTGGGCCCAAAAACGCCCCTGGACTATAACCTTGGGCCCAAAATCACCCCTGAACTATAACCTTGGGCCCAAAAACACCCCTGGACTATAACCTTGGGCCCAAAATCACCCCTGAACTATAACCATGGGCCCAAAATCACCCCTGAACTATAACCTTGGGCCCAAAAACACCCCTGGACTAAACCTTGGGCCCAAAAACACCCCTGAACTATAACCTTGAGCCCAAAAACACCCCTGGACTAAACCTTGAGCCCAAAAACACCCCTGGACTATAACCTTGAGCCCAAAATCACCCCTGAACTATAACCTTGGGTCCAAAAACTCCCCTGAACCATAGCCTTGGGCCCAAAATCACCCTTGGTATATAACCTTGGCCCCAAAATCAGCCCTGGAATATAGCCCTGGGTCCAAAAACACTCCTAGAATATAGCCTTGGGACCAAAAACATTCTTAGACTATTCATTATCTCAATTGACAAGTTATGTTAAGTGAACAATTCAGATATGACCAAAAAATAGTATTATAGGGTTGGTTGTAATCAATATGGGAATGCTATGCACCTCTGTATACCCTGCAATTGCCGGGGTATAGAAACCAACACCTCTACTCCATTCCCGGCAGAACCCGGAATGTCAGGGAAGTAAAATAGACAGACCCCTGCCAGACAAAACTCTAGCCAGGGCTGTCGCCATAGCAGAATTCAGCAGACTTACCTTGCAAACCTTAATTAACGAATAACTTCGTAACTAACTGAGAAGAAGCAACATTGTAGAAAACCTAAACTAGGTTAGGCCATCTTTGTGAATAAACATAGAAAACCCCAGTACAAGCTACCTGCACTTACAGAGCGATAGCATGTGTATCCCAAACATGGAAGAACCTGAAAATGTCAGCCTGGGAACTTCAAAATTCCTTAATACAAAGTTCAGCCTATACTAGCTATAAATATTATAGAGTAAGAAATATATTGAACACTTGTCCACACCCAAAACTATATTACAGGAATGGCGGAGGGACTTGAAAGGAATCCAATCCAGGGATTGTTCGCCATCAAGTTTTACATTATAATCCACACAATTATCACTTAAAACATATCCTAACTAGTGTAAAAAAAATCTGATCACACCTCTAACTCTGAAATCACCAGATAGTGACTCCAGAACCATAACAAAGAGGAGAGGGCTTAACACACAGCCCTGGTGAACGCCGACGCGAACTGTAAACTCCTCACTCAGTTCACCTTTCATCCTCACTGCCGTTCGTGAGTCCTCGTACATCTTCATTATCACACGCACCAGCCACTCCTCTACGCCAAGTTTTCTTATAGCCCACTGCAAAACTTCTCTGGGCACCCAGAGAAGTTGTGCAGTGGGCTATGAGAAAGCTGGAATATATGGATATTCCCCTCAAGGTGGAAATGTGCCCTACTACTGCCATTCCCCAAGCCTGGGAAGGACCCTGCACTCCCTCATGTCGTGGCATCTGTCAGTTATCATGTGTTGGTAAAGTTCTGGAAAAGATAGTTTGCACAAGGATTACGTGGTGGCTGCCAGAGATACTATGTGGCTTTTGACTGGGAAGAGTAACTGTTGATGTCCTTTTACAGACGGAGTTCCTCATACACGATGCCTACCGCCGCAAACAAGTCGTCCTAGCAGCTTTCGTTGACATCGAAGGTGCCTTTGATTCGACATCCCACAAGGCAATACTGTACAAACTAGGTACTTTAGGGATAACCGGCAGTACCCTATCCTAGTTGCGGAGCTACTTGACAGACCGTACGTTTGCTGTCTCAGTTGGATCCTCAACGACTTCCGGCCCCGGTTGCGGCCAGGCAACGGGTGCCAAAAGGATCCATCCTCCGTCCCCTTTTGTTTAATGTACAGACGTACTTATGTCCGACCTTCCCGTCCCACCTGATTCAACAGTCCTCGTCTATGTGGACGATATGACCCTTGTTTGCTCCAAGATATACAGTACAAGGTATGGTCACGCGCAGGTCCGTGACGTCAGCTCGCCCCCCTGACCTCATTCTTTATTTCTTTCTCTCTCGGAGTCATAAAGATTGCCCACACTGGCATGTCAAACCTACCTACTTCTCTCTCTCTCTCTCTCTCTCTCTCTCTAATAAATATTTTAAGCTATATATATATATATATATATATATATATATATATATATATATATATATATATATACACAGTATATATATATATAAATATATATATATATTACTTTATGTTTGTTTTGTGTTATCACTACATAACACATATGCTAGGTTAAAGTAATGGAAATGCATATATTATATATTGTATAAAAGGAGAAAAATACAAGACAATCTACATTTAGACAATGTATTGGTTATAAATATATAAAACAGAAAAACACGAGATGTGAACATAGTAATACATTTATATACGGGACAGTCAGACTTAAAGGTCATGCCTTAATTAATTACCTCCACTATTTCAACATTAATTATATCCAAGTTTGTTCCATGATATGGAGTATTTCTACTTATGTACAAAGGTTATTTTACAAAATGTGAATTGTGAAGGTGAAATATGACTGTGGAGAGTGGCTGTAGCTTATATCATAATTATTTGACTACCTTGTTATATATATTGCTATATTTATTAGAGAGAGAGAGAGAATATGTATGTATGTGTGTGTGTGTGTGTGTGTGTGTGTGTAAAATGAATGGAAGAAGCTCAGATCGAGCACCTTGATGCCGAAATCATTTGTTTTATTTATTTATATTTTATATACATTTTACTTCACGAAAGTCTTTTGCATGTCTACAATGATTATGTATTGATTTTTCTTTAATAATATGCTAATTCCATATTGTTGGACTACCATACAAGTATAAAACAATTTAGAGAAAACTAAGAACAAACAAGAGTGGTGGCAACACTCTCTGTTGACATAGCCCAACCTCTCACCGTTCACTGTGTTGGAATACCACCGCTCACAACATGAGGTGCTTTTAAAATGTATCTATTGTTCATTATTGTTCAGGATGTATTATAGCTTTGTTTAGGTGTATTAAGGAGTTACTTCATCGTACAGCTATAAATACCGTGCATAAAAAGATGAGGAGTAGGGATAAGGCTTTTACACATGACTATATAATTTATACAAAATGTTTTAGAGGACTATAGCTAATTATTGTAGCAGATATAATATCAATAACTAATACATTAGGAATTTACATACGTGTAACAAACAGACTCGCAGACATATGATTCACAATACAGTACGGTACTGTACGTGAAAGCATACATAGAAGTAATACTAAATAACCTATACAGTTCTTATATTAATATTTCAAGTACCGGGTAACTAGATGTAATTGGAAATAGTAGTGCTCACCTCTTGATGTTGGTAAGTGAAGCCTTTATCCGGTGCAGTGTTTTGGGTAATGGAAGGCCTAATAATTCATATTTAAGATTTCTTTCAAATGCAGTTGTCTCAAAATGCAAACTGCATATCCTTGCAATAGCATCATTAATATAGTCTGATCTCTTACACAGGTGAATCCATTTGTTCTTTGTTTCGTCGTCTTTGGGAAAGGAGTGAAAAGTAATATGCTTATCACTTGTTTTTTTCTTGTTTGAGAAACACCCAAACACTGCACAGTTGTTGGGCATGTCTGTACACTTGCTTAAGCAAAACAACACAGTAAAACATCGAGGCTATGCTTAAGGGGAGATCTCCACTTGAGGGATTTTTTTCTGGACCCCTTTCTCCTTCATGTTTAGCCCCATTGCTTTTGATATTATAAAACGTTTGCCCCATTAGTTTAGCGATTTTAAGAACTTTCACCCCATATTAAGACCTTTCGTGCAATTCAGGTGTCTATTTTATCCTGGCGAGCGATAGCGAGCCTGTAATTTAAGATGAACCGGCCTTCGGCCGGAATTTTTTTCTACCCAAAAATGTACAAATTTATCTTGAAAGGGACTCAAGGGGATGTAATTTTAAGCATGATGAAGGTCTAGGGAACAAACTAAATACCTCCCTTTAAAAAACTTCACTTGATTCTGGAGAGCTGTGCGCGACCTACACAAATCAAAGGAGGGTAAATACTGAGGGGCCGATTTACGTCACTGCGCGGGTCAGAGGAGCTTGGGGCATCTGGTGACCATACCTTGTACTGTATATCTTGGGTAGGTCAGCTGATACCTCTCTCTCTCTCTCTCTCTCTCTCTCTCTCTCTCTCTCTCTCTCACCATTCCCTTTGTTATTATTACTTTTATTAGTATTATTATTATTATTATGTGTATTATCATTACTATTAGTAATATGATGTCTTGCATATACAGTATGTGTGTATCCTTTGAACATATTCATCTCTCTCTCTCTCTCTCTCTCTCTCTCTCTCTCTCTCTCTCTGCTCATTCTTATTATTAGACTACTAATATGATAATTTGTTGTATCATCATTATTATTATTAGCATTATTATTACTATTATTATCATTATTATTATTATTAGAATAAGAAAATAAGTACTGCAATTATTATTATTATATAACTGTACACTCACGGCGGTAAGTGGCAGACCAGGGGTGTGCCAAAGTCCTAGCCACACAATGGCAGCAGGTTCAAACAATATCTACCTTTGCTGGTTGAGCGGGCACGACGCCAGTGGGAATGGGACAGGGAAGGGTTTCATCGATTGACGTAGAAATGGGGCGAAAGGTCTTAAAATCGACTAACTAATGGGGCAAACATCTTAACATCTGAAAACTAATGGGGTTAAACAGGAGGGAGAACGTGGTCCAGAAAACCGACCCATTAAAAAGTTAGAAGATATCTCAAGTAATTATTTTATCTACCATACATCTGTCCTAACTTTAATAATGGCGTCTACATGTAGCTGAAATAAAATTACAAAGCCGTCGTCGGTACAGAAGGGGTTTATATTCCTCTTTTTGTATCATGTATCCCTTCCCTCTAACTCCCATACCCCAATTATCTACCGCTTCACTCCTTCCCCCACCCCCTCCAACCTCTATCCTCCGTCTCCTACCCCCCTCTCCTCTCCCACCTCTAACCTGCCTTCCCCCACCCCCCGCCTTCCCTATCCCACTAACACACACTCCTCTCTCCTACCTCCCTTCTCCCCCCTCCTCCTCTCCTCTCCCACCTTTATCCTCCTGCTCCCCCACCTCTATCCTCCCTACTCCCACACCCCTCCTTCCTCCCTGTAACCTTCCCCCCCCCTCCATCTCATTCCTCCTCCCCCTAACACCTCCCTCCACCCCTTCTCTCCTTCCTTGATAATAAGTGTGGTCGAAGCTTGCTGACTCGTGATCGAAGATTCATTATTTAGAAACACATACAGTATGTTATGCTAAAGAAGTAACATTATATTCCATTTACATTCGAAAAGGGTATATAATAGACTACACGATACTTCCATAGCATTTGCTTGCGATAATCTTACTATTATAGTCAACTAAAAACATTATTCATAGCTTCGGATATCCAAGAGTTGTCAAGTTGCCTCGAATCCTCCGAGTTAGAAATCCTAAGCATGGGGGACCGGCCATGTTTCCCCTGGACGCCATTTAAGAGTCATGAATATCAAAAGACGCGAGTATATTTTAGTTTTGATTATATAAAATGTAGATCCGAAGATTCAGTTACATATCCGGTACCAGTATTACCGAATGTTTATTATGGTTATTAACATGGAGTGAAAGCAGCGACTGATGACACCAGTGGTAACAATATGGCGGAGTTTGGTCGAGAGTGAAAGCAGCTACTAATGACACCAGTGGTAACAATATGGCGGAGTTTGGGTCGAACTGTTGCCATAGGGTTGCTACTCCGATTCGGGTGTATCATTATGAAAGCCAGAAATCATAATACAGAGGCTACGAATGTATTCATACATTATTTTATTCATTCTAAAGAATATTCTATAGTATACTGCTAAATAACCCACAATGTTACAGTAAATAAATTATATATTTAATATAAATGGTTCACAATTACCGGTATCGGGTCTTCATTACTGCTCGCATAAATGGTTCATCGGAACTTTATTACTGCGAGCATAAATGTTTCACCATTACGGGGTTTCGGATCTTCATTACTGCACGAATAAATAGTTCACAATTATGGAGTTCCGGAGCTTCATTACAGCTCACCATGTTGTCTCGAACACTTGGAGTCGGTGGGGTGGTGCGAGCGACGGGAACCAATGAGGAGCCTCCAGCAAAGCCAGTCCTTCACTCTGTACTGAACCGGCTTTGGGGACGAGTGGGGTTGTTCCCGTGGAAAGGTAAATATAAGTTTCCTTCGATATATTTTTAAGTCTTATATCTATTATGTTATGCATGTGTTCTTCCGTTCGCTCTTGCCTGATCCTCCCTACCCCTTGTGGGAGTTGGGGCTGGCTACTGACTGGTTATTCGTGTTTAGCCTGCGAAAAAGTCAATGAAAACTTTGAACGTTATACTGTATATTCCTCTGCTAGGGACGGGAGTACTCTAAAAGGGGGCTCTATTCCTGACGCTATTCGTGGATTGGTATGCTGGCTTATTAATCCAGGAGGGTTGATAGCTATTGAAGTCTTATTTTAACCAACTAATTCTGTTTTTTTTAGTTCCGAATATCTAACGAAATTAGTGTATTATACAGTATATTCGGTTTTGCGACTTTGCTTTGAACGTAGTACGCAAGTTATATGCTGCTGTTCGAGTAAATTTTGTTTTGCAGTACTCTTGTAATTGCATAGTAATTTCGCAAAGAGATTTAAAATAATTTCTCAGGCAGGTATTTTAACCCCTTGAGGATTATGACGCGTTTCGACATTTTATTATGGTTATCATTAGATTATATTCAGCTTAGGAAGACATTTTGAGTCAGAGTGCTAATTGGGATAGATTTGACAACTTTGATTCCTATACTGAATGAAATCTTCTAATGATGGCCAGAATACTGTCAAAACGCGTCATGATCATAAAGGGGTTAAAGAAACTTTTTCTTAGAGGCGTATTTTTTTTAGAGCATTCATCTAAATTTATAGTTTCTATTTTTGTCTGCATGCTATCGCAATTTTAAAATTAAACCTTCTCGAATTTAGTTTGCTTATTACTAGTTTTCCTGTTGACATTGCTGTAATTTGAGATTGCTTACCGTTTTCTTATAAGCGATTTGGAAATTTGGCTTTGGTTTTAACTATGATAGAAGACCAACTCTGTATTGCTCTATTTTGACATTCTGTTTTAACACTTTAGTACTTTAAATTTTGGCGTTTCGGGTTAATTTTTATTTTAGCTTTTGGATTTTCTTTTTGGTCATGTTACCGTAACTTGCATGTAGTGAAAAGTATTGTGTGTATCCTTTATTTTATTTTTTTTCGATTGAGTTTTTGTCCTTGCTTTAAACTTTATGATTTTGGCGTTGCTGTTATTTCAGCTTTAGTATTGGCGCTTTTGCTATTTTCTTTGTTTCTAACACCTTTTGGCGGTACATACAGCCTACAATGCGCTTTTAGTTTTGGCTTTAACTTCTGGATATTGAGTTTGGCTTGGCATTGTGCACATATCTTTGCCATTTTGCTTGTTGTTGGGTGTATTTTGGATATGTTTAAAGTTTACCCTTTGTAATTTGTGATGGCTTTGTATTTAGTCTTTACTCTTGATTTAGCCTTGACTGGTTCCTTTTATGGTCTTGGTATGTGCCTTTGGTATTCAACTTTTAGATTATCTTTTATTTTTAACTTGGCTCGGCATTTTCTAAACTTTTGCTTTTCATAATACTGAATATTGCATTTGCTTTAATGTATTCTTTTTCTCCTACAGAGTTCCTGAAGCCGGGGAGATTTGGCCGGATATAATGTCCCATCGCTGGGTTCACCGCAACGCCCAGCACCCATCTTCTCTTCTGGCAAGGTTGGTACATTGAAGGGGTAACTATAAGAAAAGTAGACTATAATTCGGAACAAAGGGCTGCAGTTAACTGGCAGTAAAATATGGAATAATGGATTGGGATAGACCTTGAAGGGCTCCAAAGAGCTAGAGAGAATATAAATTAATGTTAAATAATATTGGCAGTTTCAATAGGCCTACATATCAATGCAAGGTACGGTACCGGTATTAAGGATAGTTTAACCCTCCCAGACATATGACTCAATGTTGAGCCTATTAGGGATACTTTAAAGCCTTTGTTACCATCAGGGGTATTTAGAAACCGTTGGTTTAGTAATTTCAACCTCTGCAGTTTTCTTTGAGTTAGCTGTGGGCAGAAAACTAATTTTGGAGAGTTAATTATATGAGTAAGAACTCTATTTCTTATGGCTATTCTGGAAACTTCAAGAGTCTTAAATGCGTGAATATATACTAACAAATTTAGTTAAATGGAAGGACCGAGGGAGAGTTAAACAAAGGTGGAAGGATGGTGTTGAGTATATGCATGACAGCGGTGCTTGGATGGGAGGGGGTGGGCGTTGAATGACTGGAGACCGAGGTGCATGGGGGCGATTCATTGGTGTCCACCCCTTCGGGGAACACAGTCTAGCAATAGGGAGATAGAAATTTAGCGGACTGGACAGAATCTAGTTGGGCTAGTTAGAAAATATCAGAAGCCTAGAAAAATATGAAGTTCTAAACTGGGCGAACAGGGATTAATGTCCATTAGTATAACAGGACTGCTAAAGATATCTTAAAAGTTGGTCAATATACAGGAGGCGCTACAATATAGGTAGCAAAATTATAATGGTAGTTTTGGGTTCCTATCATCATATGCTTCATTTCTATATACTTTTTATCCCCGGGGGAAAAAAAAAAAAAAATCGGGATTTTTCATTTATTTTCTTGGGATTTTTTGGTTTGGTCATTAACCTAACCAAAAAGCTAACCTAACGGCCCCAAAATACATTTAGGTTAGGTTAGGTTTTTTGGTTAGGTTAATATAAAATAAAAAAAAAAATCCCAATAAAAAAATAAAAAAAATTTTTTCCCCCCGGGGATAAAAAGTATATAGAAATGAAGCATATAATGATAGGAACCCAAAACTACCATTAGAATTTTGCTACCTATATTGTAGCGCCTCCTGTATATTGACCTAAAAGTTTACTTAGCATTGGTGAGACTTCGATTAGACTGCTGTTCGGTTTGGGTCTCCTTATTATAGTACGGATGGACTAAGGAGGCAAGGTAACTAAGAATTTCTTTAATGACTATCAACATTAGATATGTAGAGGATAAAAAAAACTTGGCTTGCATTAATTAGTCTAAGATGAAAAAGATAAGAACTTTCTAAGTGGATGAAAGTTACCGGTATTGATGCGGGAATATTAAGGTATTTAAGGGGGAAAAACTGACAAGACTGGTTCAAATGGCTTCAAATTATATATTCTGCTTTATAAATTATCTAGATATATAGGCATTGGTTTTAGAAGTGCGAAATAGATTGCGTACTAGTTTGATAAGCTCAAGAACTGTATACAATTTATAGAAGTGAATAATTATGAATATGGGTCGTGCGAATGGGCTCGGCCTTCTGGAGAATTCAGTTACGTTAATTTAGCTTAGTTCCTATAAGTATCTCCTGGCAAGATCAACATTGGCAAGGGCTGTACCTAGTTTATTAATCAGAGTTAAACTAGGGCATTAATTTTGGTTTAAAGACTTTGATAAAAAGGAGAATACAGTAAAGGGAAAACAAAAGTAAAACACTAAATACAAAACAAAACTAACTAAACTGGATTCTGTTAATTACTAATAAAGTTAAATGTTTAGTTTAGCTTAAAATAGTCCCGCGTGAGGCATTGAGCGTATTTGTTTTGAAATCATAAGTTTTCAGTTTGTTTGGCGTTTTTGAGAACTTTTCGCCCCATTTGTCAATATTTAAAACTTTCTTGGCATTTAGGTGCCTATGTTTTCCTAGCGATCAATAGCAAGCCTGTAATTTTAGAAGGAACCGGCCTCCGGCCGCGGTATTTTGATAAATGTAGGCATTTATCTTGAAAGGGGGTCTAGGGTGAGTTTTTAAACTGTATGGGAAGTAGCGAGGAAACTAAAATAAATATAGATAAAATAATATATGAACTACTGATCACGCCATATACAATTATGCGCACTGTAAAGATGGAATAAATTAAAACCATATATATATATTAGATTAATATAGACTTGAGGGGAAGAATGTGTTTTTCTGAACCCCATTCACGTTTAGTCTAGTTACTTTAAAAAAATTGAAACTATCGCCCATTGTTTTAAATATTAAAACGCTTTGGTGCCACTTACTGTAGTGTCTATTTGGTCCTGGCTCGTAATAGAGAACCTGTAATTAGGAGGAACCGGCCTTTGGCCGGGATTTTTTTCTACCGAAAAAATACACATCTAAGGGGGGTCTTTGAGATTTTTTTAAATATGCTAGATTGATTTATATAATAAACTAAAACAAATTTATATATATATTGTTTTTTCCACCAACCAACTTCACTTCTAAACTCAATGAAATCAACAAATACATGTGGCACTCAAAGGACTCCAACCTAGGATACTCGTCGAATTCCGCGCACTTATTCATTACGCTATAAAGACGGTTTACCGGTAATAACAAAGGTATACATATATAAAATAACTTCTCCATATAGGTTTGAGCAGAGTACAGTACGGACTCCTTGAACGTACTGTAGGCTACATTATAATAGTGTTCGTTGAGGGAGGCTGGCCTCTCCTAATGTTTAGAAGATTAGTTTTTAAGACTTTCAGCCCATTAGTTTGGCGATTTTAAAAATATTCGCCCAATTTAATTTTAAATATTAAAACCTTTCGTTCCGTTGAAGTGTCTATTTTCTTCCTGGCGAGCGAAAGCGAGCCCGTAATTTGAGAGGAACCGGCCTTCGGCCGTCTGAACGAAAATAGTGACTGTGCACGAATTTCATAAAGAAAAAAAAAGTGAAAACCAAAGTTCATTAACATTATAGTATCAACGCTGCATACATAACCTATTACTGGTTAACTTGCCAAAAATAAGTAATTGTTCAAACAGGGTTTAAAGGGGGTGGTAGATTTTTATGGACCCCCTTCTCTCTAATAGTCACCCCTATTTGGTTTTTAAATTTTAAGACTTGACCCATTAGTTTGTCGATTTAAAGAACTTTCGTTCCAGATAAGAGTATTTTTTTTTCCTGGCGAGCGATAGCAAGCCTGTAATCTTGAGTCTGCCTTGGGCCGGGATCTTTTTCAACCTAAAAAAATTACAAATTAATCTATGGGGGTTCTTGGATTTGTTTAAGCTAGATTGAAGTATTGAGAGAAAACTAAAGTAATTAGACAAACGCTCATCTTAAACCATGAAATTCACTGTGCTGTACATGTGCTGCACTTCATAATTTGTAAAATTTTTGAACAGATATTCCAATATTTAAATAGTCTTGAATGAATGGTATACCCAAGCCCTTAAGGGGACATGAATGGTATACCCAAGCCCTTAAGGGGACATGAATGGTATACCCAAGCCCTTAAGGGGACATGGACCGGTTGTCTGGAGCACTTTCTCCCTTATGTTTAGCCCTATTAGTTTTCAGATGTTAATGTTTGCCCCATTAGTTAGTCTAGTTAAGACCTTTCGCCCCATTTTTTAGTCTATATTTAGATCTTTCGTGCTCCTTAGGTGTGTATTTTTCACTGGCGAACGATAGTGAGCCTGTAATGTTGGAAGCATTTTTCGACCGAAAAATGTACAAATTAATCTAGAAGGGGATCTAATGGATTTGTCTTTAATTTAAGAGTTATGGGGAGGAAACTAGAAAAATAATGACTACATGCAAAAATCGCCCAAAAAGTGAACAATCTCTCATTAAGAGCTTTCCATTAATTTGACATTTTCAGACATTTCGCCCGATTAGTAGATTTTAAGATCTTTCGTGCCGTTTAGGAGTCTACTTTTTCCTGGAGAGCGAAAGCAAGCCTGTAGTATAGGATGAATCGGCCTTCGGCCGGGATATTTTTCAACCGAACACATTTACAAATTAATCTTCAAGGGGGTTCTTGGATTTGTTAAAGCTAGATTGAAGTTTTGAGAGTAAACTAAAAACAAACTTAATAATAATAAATATATCTACCAATAAAACGCACTCGGTTTAATCACCAATGTTCGGTATAATGGGTTAGTCGGTAAATTATGCAAAGTAGCCTGTGGGAACTGATTTTACAATAAATTATTTCAAGTTTCGACCTAATGCTACCTTTATTTATATCGCTAATCTCTAATATAACCTAATTAACTCACTAACTACTAACCTGACTAACCTAGCGAGATAAATGAAGGCAATATTAGTTATAAAGTCTTTTACAATAAAGTTAAAATTCCTCTTTGGGGAAAATTATGCCACTTGCTAATTGCTACGGTACCGGCGACGTCTTGTTAGTTATATTCTAGCTATATTCTAGCTTATTTAGACAATTTTGTGCAGTTTAGGAAAGACTTGGTAGCAAAGAGTTTGAGAAAGTACAAAGCCTAGAGTTCTTTTTGTGAACTAGAGAAAATCTAATGGTAGCCAGAATAAAGTTAAAATAAAATATAATAAGACATATGACGCGAATTTGAGCCGATTAGAGATGCTTTAAAGCCTTTGTTACCATCAGGGGTATTTAGCAACCTTTAGTTTAGTTACTTCAACCTCTGCAGTTGTCTTTGAGTTAGCTGTGGCCAGAAAACTAATTTTGGAGAGGTAATTATAAGAGTGAACTCTATTTCTTCTTGCTAATCTGGCAACTTCTGGAGTCATAGGAGTCAAAAGGACGTCACCGGGACGGAATGCGTTTAAACACTGCCGCTTACCAGTATACTGAAGCAAGTGATCAAAGTTTGTGCATTTCGCCATTTAAAGTAGGCAATAAGTGCTTACTTTGAACCAATAGATTAATATTGTACTGTTAACGACTGTCATGGTTATCATTGATTTATGAAAAACCTTCGGCCAATTTGTTTTCATTTTAAGACCTTCAGTGCAATTTACGAGTTTTTCCTGGCGAGCGATATAGAGCCTGTAATATGAGGAATCGGCTTTCGGCCGGGATTTTTTTCCTATTTTTTGTTTTTAATTCTCTTTAAAAGGGGTTTAGGGGGGTAATTTTAAGCTTTGTGAAAGTAGTCCCCCCCCCCCCCCCCCCTCCCTCCCTCCCTCCAAGAAACAAAACTAATAGAATAGATGGAGGTCTAGGGAACAAACTAAAAACCTTAACCTCCATAGCCCAGTGAATAAAAAAGTGCCTACCAACCACCCGTAAGGATCGTAACTGTTATATCTACCGCCTGTATTCTGTAATCTTAGTTCTGTAAATCTCTAAAATATATAAATAATGCCTAGTTTAATGTAGAGACCGAGGTGTCGTATAAGTGATAATGATGGCTGGGTGAGTTATTGCTCCAGATCTATTTATATTAAGAGACTATTCGCCCCATTTTGTTAGTTTTGAGATTTGTCGTGCCATTTAGGTGTAGTTTTTCTTGGCGAGCGAAAGGGAGTCTGTAATTTTAAGAGTAATCGGCCTTACACCGGGAAATTAGTCTACCTAAAATTTATACATTTATCTTGCAAGGGGGTCATAGGGGCTGTATTTTTAAGCTTGGTCTAGCGAGAAAAAAATAATATATAAACTTTAACAAAATAAATGCATATACACAAAATGGTATGTGCCTGAGTATATATATATATATATATATATATATATATATATATATAGACAAAATAACCACTACCCCATCAACATTCGCGTAGGCCAGTTTGAAACTATTTACATTTAGACATTTATGTGTAAGGGCTTAGGGCTGTTTTAAGAGTGTATTTCCACTTGGCAGATTTTTTCTGGACCCCTTTCTCACTAATGTTTAGTCACATTGCTTTTGAGATTTTAAGACTTTCGCCCCATTAGTTTGGCGATTTTAAGAGCATTCGCCCCATTTCTGTCAATTTTAAGACTTTTCGTGCCATTTAAGTGTCTATTTTCCTGGCGAGCGATAGCGAGCGTGTAATTAAAGAGGTACCGGCCTTTGGCAGGGAAATTTTTCTACCGAAACTTTTACAGATTTATCTTTAAAGGGGCTTAGGGAGTGACATTTTAAGCTTGATGGAGGTCTAGGGAACAAACTAAATGCCTAAAGCTTGATGAAAGTCTAGGAGGAAACTACAAAAACATAATTTATAAATAAGCAAATGTATACGCCCCCATCACCCCCTTAATTAGATTACAAAAGTTTCATAATTAACTAAAAGAATATATAAAATGCAGAGAACTTGCCACTACCACAAGGGGGCAGCGTTCATAGAGGTTATTTACTTGTAGTTCTAGTTAAGAGGACATTTCCACTAGAGGGATTATTTTCTGGGCTCCTTTATCACTTGTTTAGCCCCATTGCTTTTGAGATGAACCGTTCGTCCAGTTATTTTAAAGATTTTATAGACTGTCAATTTTAAGACCTTTAGTGTCACTTAGGGGTCTTTATTTTCCTGGAGAGCAATAGCGAGCCTGTTAAGAGGAACCGGCCTTGGGTCGGGATTTTTTTTTAACTGAAAATGCAAACTTTTATCTAAGTCTACGCGGTGTAATTTTAAGTTTGATGGAAGTCTAGGGAACAAACTTAAAACAAAAAAAATATAAGTTTATATCTTGACCACCTAAAATGCCGAATCGATAAGTAGGGGGTGTACAGACGGGAGGGTTCTCAGAGGCTAGTGAAGTGCCATGCCAAAAGGAATAGAAAGGTGAATCCGTATCTAGGCTGTATAATAATGCTATTACCCCTTCTGTACCGGCTAAGTTTTTAAAATTTTATTCTACCTATATTTAGACTTTTGTGCAGTTTAAGAAGCATCTGTGGTATTAAAATGGGTAAGTGAGATAGGTCGAAGCCTGTTAATTGCTAGAGGCTCTTTTTAAACTATGAAACTGTCTAATAGTAGCCGGAATACAGTTCTAAGTACGGCGTCGGTACAGAAGGGGTTAAAAGTACGGCGTCGGTACAGAAGGGGTTAAAAGTACGGTGCCGGTACAGAAGGGGTTAAAAGTACGGTGCCGGTACAGAAGGGGTTAAAAGTACGGCGCCGGTACAGAAGGGGTTAAAAGTACGGCGCCGGTACAGAAGGGGTTAAAAGTACGGCGCCGGTACAGAAGGGGTTAAAAGTACGGTGCCGGTACAGAAGGGGTTAAAAGTACGGTGCTGGTACAGAAGGGGTTAAAAGTACGGTGCCGGTACAGAAGGGGTTAAAAGTACGGTGCCGGTACAGAAGGGGTTAAAAGTACGGTGCCGGTACGGAAGGGGTTAAAAGTACGGTGCCGGTACAGAAGGGGTTAAAAGTACGGTGCCGGTTCAGAAGGGGTTAAAAGTACGGTGCCGGTACAGAAGGGGTTAAAAGTACGGTGCCGGTACAGAAGGGGTTAAAAGTACGGCGCCGGTACAGAAGGGGTTAAAAGTACGGCGCCGGTACAGAAGGGGTTAAAAGTACGGCGCCGGTACAGATGGGGTTAAAAACAAAAAGAACGGCGCCGGTACAGATGGGGTTAAAAACAAAAAGAACGGCGCCGGTACAGATGGGGTTAAAAGTACGGCGCCGGTACAGAAGGGGTTAAAAGTACGGCGCCGGTACAGAAGGGGTTAAAAGTACGGTGCCGGTACAGAAGGGGTTAAAAGTGCCTGCGAGAATGGTAGTGTACAGTAGGCAAGGAAGCTGAAGTATTAGGCTCTTGTGTCTGTAGCCTACACCTAATTTGAAGAGCTAATGGGAAGCTATACTTAAGGGGAGATTTCCAATTGAGGGATTTTTTTTCTTTACCCCTTTCTCACTCCTTTTTAGATTTTCGCCCTATTAGTTTGGCGATTTTAAGAACTTTCACCCCATTTATGTCCCTTTTAAGACTTTTCGTGCCGTTTAGGTTTTTTCCTGGCGAGCGATAGCGAGCCTGTAATTTAAGAGGAACCGGCCTTCGGCCGAGACATTTTTCTACCGAAAAATTAAAAAAAAATCTTTAAAGGGGGTCAAGGGAGTGTAATTTAAAGCTTGATGGAAGTCTAGGAAACTCACTAAAAACTTCTTTAAATAAATCTAGGTGTATGGAGTAGAGGCAAAGCTATAACTGTAGTCTCCAAAGTTGAAATACTTAATTTGTATATATATTTTTTTGTATATACTTTTATTTTAATACTAAGTGTAGTGTGCTAGTTTAGTGTAGTGACCTGAATACGTGGTGTTTGTGTGAACTAGCTGGATTACTGTGTAGGTGAGACTCCAAAACCGGAGGAGGCCAGACAAAGGAAACTAGAGTTGTAACGGAGACTTACTAGAGGCGATATACACTATAGCCTAGCAAACGCTTTGTAACCTTTAAGGGGAGGTTTTTAGTGTTCCCTAGACTTCCATCAAGCTTACATTTTACATTTTTCGGTAGAAAAATGTCCCGGCCCAAGGCCGGTTCCTCTTAAATTACAGGCTCGCTATCGCTCGCCAGGAAAAAATACTCTTAAATGGCACGAAAGGTCTTGAAAGTGACTTAAATGGGGCAAAAGTTCTTAAAATTGCCAAACCAATGTGGCGAATGTCTTCAAATCTCAAAAGCAATGGGGCTAAACATGAGGGAGAAAAGAGTCTAGCAAAAAAATCACTAAAGTGGAAATCTCTTAGCCCTATTAGGTGCAGGGCGGGCCAATTTTGATCCTCTCAGTTTTACTCTATTTACTTGGCGATTTTAACACTTTTCATTTAATTAGTTTGGCGATTATATGAAGCTTCGATCCAATAAAGTGTATTTTTCCTGGGAAATTTAAAAGTTTAGCCTGAAAGGGGTCTGGGGAATTTTGTTTAGCTTTAAGGGGCTTTGGAGAAGAGTTTTTCAAAGTCTCAGGGTAAAACAAAAAAGCAATGTTCGAAAATGGGTAAAACAATTAAAAACTTTAATAATAATTTTAAAAAATACCTTAACCCCCAAGACGTTGCACCAGATAGTGTTAAAAACAATTATAGGAGGTTACATGGAGCTTTTCTGGACCCCCCTTCTCCCTAATGTTTAGCCCCACTAGTTTTGAGACTTAAGATGTTTGACCCATTAGTTTGGAGATTTTAACACCTTTCGCCCCATTTCGTTGTCCATGTTAAGTTTTTGTGCCATTTAAGTCTCATTATTTCCTTGCGAGCGATAGCGAGCCTGCAATTTTAAGAGGAACCGGCCTTTGACCGGGAAATTTGTATACCGACATATGTACAAATTAATCTTTAAGGGGGGTCTAGGGGGTGTTTTTCAAAGCTTGATGGAAGTCTAGGGAAGAAACTCAAAAAACAAAATGAATAAATTAATTAATAGACGAAACAAACTGTCACTCTCTTTAAAGTAAAAAAATTCTATTCCATCCTAATTTTAGAAAGACTTAAGTCTTCGTTGGTTGATTGTTGAGACTTGTGAGTGTCTTAATTTGTAAGTTAAGAAGTAAAGGTGAAGATAATGGTTATAATCACATCTTATAAATAGAGTAGAATTGAATTTGAATAGACTAGCAAGCAACTGGCGTCTAGTCTCTAGTCTTTAACCCTTTCTGTACTGGTGATTTCTTTACTATTGGAGTTCAGCTATATTTAGACTATTTTATGAAACTTTCGAAGGATATATGGTAGCTAAAGGGATTTATTAAGGGAAGATTTCCACTTGAGGGAATTTTTTTATTTACCCCTTCCTCATATTTAGCCCCATTGCTTTTTATATTTTAAGAACTTTCGCCCCATTTGTCACTTAAGATCTTTCGTGCCATATAAGTGTCTATTTTTTCCTGGCTAGCGATAGCGAGCCTGTAATTTAAGGGGAACCGGCCTTCGGCCGGGCCATTTTTCTACCAAAAAATTTACAAATTTATCTTTAAAGGGGGTCAAGGGGATGAAATTTTAAGATTGCTGGAAGAGTAGGAAACAAACTAGAAACCTCTCCTTAAGATAGTCTGTAGCCTTTTAATGGATAGTAGCCTAGTCCTTAACCCTTTTATAATTAACTCTCCAAAATTAGTTTTCTGCCCACCGCTAACTAAAAGACAACTGCAGAGGTTGAAGTAACTAAACTAAAGTTTTCTAAATACCCCTGATGGTAACAAAGGTTTTAAAGTATCCCCAATAGGCTCAAAAACGCGTCATATGTCGGAGAGGGTTGTCTTTAGTAGTTCCCTAAGCTGCCTGGCCGAACAGCCCAGAGTCTTTAGTTAATGCATACAGATTTTTAGAGCCTTCCAAATCTGAATAATCTGTTAGTGTAATGGCTTACATGCTTATGTTCTGGGAGTGGTGTCCCGAATTAGAATCCCGGGAGGACCATATGCTTTACTTAGTTTATTAAAGTGCATTGAAGTTTGTAATTTATTTAATGTTAAAAAAGTTACTTAATCAAGAGCTTCTAAAAAAAGTCCTAATCCTGGAAGTGTAAAAAGTTAGGATGGATACAGTAAAGTTTTAACGTAAACGTGGAAGTTAGGGTTGATATAATTATAAACTTATCTAAGGCATCTATTATCTATAAATCTATTCTAATTTTGTTTTTTTTTCCTTTGCAGGTAAGGAGGATGAACTTGCTGGTATTAAGTTGGGTTTTTTCATAATCATAATGTTCAAAACAAATTTTTTAAAAGCTTAAATGTAATCTCCGTAGTCTCTCTCTTCATTATATTAGAAAGAGTTGGCGACCTTAAAATTTAAATTTAAATTAATAATACTAGTAAAACTAGTAAATGTTTTTCATAACTCTTGAAAGGGCAACTAAAAGGTCCGTCCACTCTGATTATAAGGTGCACCATGTATGAGTTGGGTTTGTAACTGGGCACTCGTATCGGCCCATCGCGAAGCGTATCGAACGAAACTTGCGAAGGGGAAATATGCGAAAATATCTGCGTATGTATTTTGTGTATGGTGTATTATTTTTATATTATGTCGAAAGAGATACACTGGGAAGACTGCTTGATAACTAAATAAATGCTAGATAACGAAAAACAAATACTTAAACCAGCAAATTCTACACTCACTCTTCGCGGGACAACACCCTTCAATCTTCAGCTCAACTACAGCTTCAAAGAACACTACCGCCACTACGAGACTTCCTACTCCCACCAGGTGCACAAGTCTTCTCTCTACTACAGCACACAACAGGTCATGATGGACTTGTCAAGGTTGGAGTCTGAATTTCCCCCCTCTGTCTCTTACTACGAGCATTACTCTTCTTTCCCACTTTATTATTGACTGTCTCTTTCTGTTAGGTCAGCTAGCTAGGATGTACTAAAATGTTGCCATGAACCTCCACTGACTCTTTTTCTCTTTCCCAGATACCATCGCTTCAATTATTAGCCCTGCATTTGGAGAGTTCCAGTGTGTGAGGACTTGGGGGGCAGACTTAGACGAGAGAGATGTTGGTTCCCAATGACTGTCTAACAGCCACCACAGACTTGAGGGACGTGGATTAGGGGTGATTGTTCTCAATCATCGAACCACGTTAAAAAAAGCGAGGCTCCTGACAAAAACCTCCTGGGTGGGCCGTGGAATATTTGTCTGTGCTGTGGCTGCACATTTTGTTTTTGTTGCTGTAGATGAAGACTTTAGTTTGTAAAAGTTAAATATTTTTGATAATTGCCTAGAGCATAAATTTCTAAAATTTAGATTGTACCATAATATTTTTACCTTTTTCTTTGTAGAAATTCTTTCGTAGAAATTTAGTTTGGCAACTTTCAGACTGTTCTAATTTCAGTTGGTCGCAGTGCACTGAATTCCAGAGCAGTTGTGCGGGCTACTTTTGTAGTTGAGGATTCCGCATGACGGATCTTTCCCTTCCAGTCGGTGTATTAAATAAAATTAGAAAGTTCAGCACAGTTAGATTGAAATGAGAGCAGCGATGACCACGACAAGCCTAGGCTATACGGTATATTGCCGTGGCAGATGCATACGAAAGCCTGCATGAAAGAGTACCCATGGGTATTAAAGAGGACCGTGCAGGACGCGTCGCCCAGTGAGTAGATGTCTGAAAAGAGTCTTGCCCACATGAATGTATACCCTACATAATGTTGTGTAATAGTTAAAATCTAAATAAATTTTAATTTTGGTGAATTAGCTCAATAACTGTTTTATAACTATAGTCTAGCACGTAGATATGACAATTGTAACTTCTATCCATAAAATAAGACTGTCTTGTGGCAATCTGTATAGTCCTTAGTACTAATTTAAAACCTGTCGGCACAAACTATGCAGAAACTAATTGAAATGGATTAGGCTAGATTCAAATGGATTTATAATTATTATAGCGATTGTGAAATTAATTCATTAATAATTTACTTTCAGTTATAAAGTAAATTGGTTAACATTAGATTAACTTAAATTAATCTTTAATCGCACTTGCGTTCATAATACGGAGTTGCTTTGATCTTTTAGCTCCGGTGCTAATTTTCATACAGACCAATCTAATGTTCGCTAAATTTTAACTATTTTTGTGCAGGGTGCAGTAGAGTCCATGAACGACCTGGCAAGCATCTCCTGGATTCCTGTGGCAGTTATCAATTCACACTGGTAAGCTTGCATGAACAAAATTCACACTGGTAAGCATGCATGAACAAAATTTAGTTTATCTGAAAGAAAAATAAATTTAAGCTAGACTTGGTTTCTGCAGAACTATTTTTGCTGCTCTGTGAATGAAGCTGTCTTTAACCTTTTAGTTCTGTGTATAAATGTTATTCCATAAATCTTGCAGCTGGCAACATTAGATTAGTTTGTTCCACCATGCACTCCCTACTGAAGAGCTGGGCTAGGGTGGGTGCCCTGATCAGGGACTTCAGTGAATAGTTGCCAGATTGCTAGACCGAACCGTCCACCAACACCGGCGTCTGCCAATAACACACTGGCTGGCCTGAGACTCTAACCGTCAACCTCACGGTTTGCAAGAGGGTGCTCTAATAACTTTTAAAATATAAAACTGTTATAAATTTAATTAGTATAGACTGTACTTAATCAAACTATTATTTTTTTTTAAATGCCTATCTATTAATCACTTAAAGGAATTTAAGTTTCATGGTCGGTGAAAGTCTGAAATGGTTAAATACAAAAATGCTTATTCAGTAGGATTGATAGATTAATGGAGTTTTTAAATGACTTGCGGGAATTAAGAGATAATATTAATAACTATTATTTCAGGGCTTTTTACTACTTTGCTCCCTAGACCTCCATCAAGCTTTAAATAACTTTAACCCCCCATAGATAACTTTGTAAAATTTTCGGTAGAACATGTTCCCTGCCCTAGTTGACTCTTCCTCTTTAATTAACCCTTCTGTTCCGCGAAGTGTTTCTACCTATATTCTAGCTATATATACAATATTTTGTGCAGTTTAAGAAGGATCTGTGGTAGTAAAAAGGGTTAAGAGAGATAGTTCGAAGCTTGTAGATAGTTAAGAGGCCCTTTATAAACTAAATATCGCCTAATAGTAGCCAAAATAAGGTTAAAAAGAAGTCACAGGTACAGTCTCAAACCCTAAAAGTAAGCCACCCCCCCTCGACTAGAGAAATATTGGTATCCTGAGTCTTTCTGGATGACCGGTAAACGTGGCACGAACGAACACACTCCACTCCGATTTAACTTATCCAATCTAACTTATATAATGAAGTATATACCGTATATTTTATTTGTTATGTGTATGAGAGACAAAAGGCAGAACTGCCTGTTAAGAGTGCCTCCCAAGAGTTAAAAGGGTGTTCGAGCCAATATCAAGAAACGGTAGAGCCCAAATGCCTGAATACACCGAGTTTGAAGGCATTTTAGTCATAGGATGAAGGACAGATGGGTTCAGAGAGTTCCAGAGCTCCCCTATTGAATAGAAAAAAAGACTGAATATAAGTTGGCTCTTGAGTTGGAGAGTTGCACAGAGTATAGTATATACTCATGCACGAAAGCTCATAATTATTAAACTACATAATGATTGAAGGAAGTTGATGAAATATTAACAAACTTTAAGCTTTATACCTTAGAAGTTATCCCCTTGTGGATCACTACGCATTTTTGACAGTTTATTCCACTTATAGTTTCCAGAGTAGCATGAAAGTCAAAGGATTTAATGAGTCTTTTTCCTTGTAATACCAACAGATCTTCCACAAGCTGCGTAACATTGAATAGTGTTAACAAGAACAAACTGTTAAAATGCATCTTAAATCTTCAAAGAGTTAAGTTAGTCGAAAATGGGATTTCTTTACATATATACTTCTTTCAAAGTTATCATGAAGCAGATTGCGTCACATTAGTCACTACATTACTTGCATCTAGCATTTCAACATGCTGTAATTACGGGGTGAATATAATGACCTTCAAAATAATTAAGAAGTTTTTAATAGGTAAATAAGGTAATTGGATAAAATCAGTTTATTTTGTTTTCCTCATGGGAGCTACTGCATTCTGCCACGAACTCTGTATTCATAAGTCAATAGTATCACAAAAATAGTGGAATATTGAATCATGAGGATCCAAATCTGAGCTAGATAAAACAAAGATAGTAACAAGATTGAATTTAACTATACTAATTGGGGAAATAATATATTAACATATGCAATAGTTTTTACTATTCAAAAACTTCTAGTATCATTCAATTCTCTCTCGGCTACCTATCTGAATTGGCTTGGTTCTCCATTTTTTTTTTTGTAGTTTTATTATGTTAATGATCTCAAAGTTAGTTCACATATACTATAAGCTCTTAATGTATAGTGACAGTTTGTCAATATCAATTTTACTATTCCTAGAGCTGAAAACTTACGATTATACATTTTACCCAGAGATATGATGGTATGCCTGAACAGAGTGAGCTGTGCATTTTACCGGTCTAGGAAGGCAAGGTCTTCCTAAAGAATCATGGTAATCTCTACCTAGTGTCAGAGCAATAGAAGTTAAAATATTTTAAAGTTAGGGAAAGGGGGGTTTGGGGAGAGTAGTTTAGCAGGACACACTGGAATATCGACTGCATAATTACCATCGATAGAGAGGAATAGAGTAGGAAGTTAAAAACCGGTTGTCCGTACTAAATTTCATAAATAATGCTAGACTACTAAATTTGCTTCAATGCAGTGAATATAGGTAATTTTTTTATCAATTGATTCACAGACCTAAATAACCATACTCAACCATTATCAATATGCCTCGTTTGGGTCAGTAGGCCTAGTGCAGATTTCAGTGTCTAGTTATACAACTTTAAGTAATTTACATCCTGCGAAAATAAGAAACATACTGTGGTTGCAGTCAACCACAAAAGGTTCATATGGCTGTTCGAACTAGTTTCATTTGAGCGGAGTGTTAGTTTGTGCGTTCCCAAGTTTACCCATCGTTCAGAAAGACCCTAGCTAATGTTCTTCGCATCGAGGGGGGCTTACTTTTAGGGATTGAGACTGTACAGAAGGGGTTAACTTCTAGTTTGATCACCAGAAAAATATATACTCCTAAATGGCACGAGGCGTCCTATTGGCGAAGGAGCCGCAGATGTCTATGGAATAATACGCTCGCATGTGAATCTGAGTGACCTGCATTCGATCCCAGCCAAGGCGGACATATTTAGTGGGTGTGGTAGTAAGTCTTAGCGAGTTTCACATACATGCACCCAGTCGGGAGACACCTGACTTTTATAGACTAATAACCCACACTGCAAAGCCACTAACCGCTTCCTCTGTCAAGCACTCCTTCTCCGCACTAAACTCCTAGAAAAGTAAATAAGAGGTGCCGGTGTAGAGGCTTATCCCTCAATACCTTCACCGCCAGGTCGTCAAATCGTAGAACTAATTGGGCAGAAGTTTACAATGCGAAAACTAATAGGGCTAAACTTTGGGATCCCGAAAACCAAAAACTTCTTAAAATAAAAACTCCTTTCCTAAATTTAGTAATCTCACTGAAAGTTAAGTCTTGAAATTATGCTAATCATAAACACGCAGAATGTGTTGTACCAGTTTTGATTACAGATGATCGTTAATGTAGAAGGAATTCTAAAAGATAGTTTGATAACAAATTGACTTTGCTCTTGATTAGTTTTGTGGCATGAAAAAGTACCGCCTAATTGGTTATTACACAACATTAACTTAATTATTTAATGGGAAAATCTATGTTATTAATTTCACCAAACGCCAATTAAATTAATGCAAGCATATATGTGATTCACCGGGATTCGAACCTGGGTTATCACAATTTGTAAACGCTAACCATTACACCACAAAGACTGTTAGGCAGGACTAGTAAAATCAAGATCAGAAAATGTCTTCTCTGCTAAAAACCTGTCATGGGTATGTGATTTTCAGTGAATCTGTTTTAAACCCTTCTCCACCGATGGTTAACCGTAGCACTACATAACTTTAACAAAGTTAAAGCCGGACTGTTCTTAAGGGAGACAGATAGTTTTTCTAGACTCCCTTCTCCCTAATATTTAGCCCCACTAGTTTTTAGATTAAAAGAAGTTCGGCCCATTGAGTTTGGCGATATTAACACTGTTAGTCTTATTTTGTCAATTTTAAGACCTTTCGTGCCATTTAAGAGTTATTTCCTGGCGAGCGATAGCGAGCCTGCAATTTTAAGAGGAACCGGCCTTCGGCTGGGAATTTTTTCTACGGAAAAATTAAAAAAAATTATATTTAAGGGGAAGTTGTCTAGGGGGCGTTTTTTAAGATGGATAGTCTAGGAGGAAACTAAAATAAATATATGGATACTTGAATTAATAGATCAAACAAACGGTCTGCCTCCCCTTAACCTTTGTATTCTCAGACGGTGCTCACTAAAAAAAATCTTCATCAGAACCTACACTCTTGGTCAACCAGCTTCACCTCTGAAGTAAAGCCGGTATCACAAGAGCGCTTTTTTCCTTAACATTTATCTTCAACACTGGTCTGGCAGCTTATGAGGTTAACCTTTAAAATATTTCGGTTACTTAATTTAATCTATCAAAAAGCTAGTGTCGGATACCAGTGGAAAATACTCCAGAAATGTTGCCAGAAAAAATTAATGTCTACTAAAAAAGCTCGTGATACCGGCTTGAACGATTATCTCTCTGAAAGTTTAATTTCTAGTAAATGTTTTTAACTCTATTCGAGGCATGGCCCTGGATATTTCTGTATGGACTACCCTATGGTCTTAGGACAATAATTAGATTATTAAAAATCCCTTTGATAGCGAATGATTAGGGACGGAGTCACCGGGATGACTTCTGTACGCAACATATTTAACACTAGTTTCTCTCTACGGAAATTTGAAGTGGGCACGGGTAACTTTGATAACTGGTATTTCACCAACTCGAAAGTAAACTTTGATAACGCTAATCAGATCAATTGCGAACAGAAAAACAAAATTAAGCTAGCGGGAACGTTAACACTTTTATTTTTTGCTCTAAAACAAAAAAAATTAACATGCCTTAGAGCTAAAATTGCAAATGTGTAACCTAATGATTAGACGCAACTTTCTAAAACATAGGCTAGAAGAATCATAGAATACAAAGATGTGTATGTGTGCACTGTATGCTCAATAGGTAGGCTATTAATTAGGTGTATTTCTAGTCTTTCCTACTGTTAGCCTTCTATAAGACTTCAACATAATACCATATAATTTTGTTTATCTCCTATGCTTCCTCTTTGCGCTAACAAAGATTAGTAGTGTCTAAGACGTTCGGCCCATTGAGTTTGGCGATTTTAACTTTTAGTCTCATTTTGTCAATTTTAAGACTTTTCGTGCCATTTAAGAGTTCTTATTTCCTGGCGAGCGATAGCGAGCTCTCTCACTTTGCCTAGCTCCTTGACGCGGTGTGGGGGCATAAGAGTTGGCAGTTGGGGCGCTCTGAGTTATTAGATCCCTCCACCTGCCAACTCAAACTAATTTTGCTAGGCACTTTCCTTCTCTTGCTATGAGTTTCTAGTTTCTTCTGCTATCCTCTGGGGAAGCCAACCCGTAAGTTTAGCTCCTCCCCTACTACTTTAACCCCTTCAGCACCATAAATAGAGCGGCGGAAAGAAGCATAGGAAGAATATGATGATGGATAGGAAAAAAAGAGAACTAAAACTATGGAATAGGGAAATAAAGCAAGATTTGAAAGAAGGAATGCAAACTGAGAAAGGACAAGGGTGATAGAGAAAATAGAAGGGAAGGCGGAGAGAGGGAAAGTGTTAAAACAAGCACTAAGGACATACGAAGAAAACTAGTTAAAAATACTGATACAAAGAGGCAATGATTAAACGAGAAAGAAGTAGTCACAAATAGGGAAACACTTCTGCGGGATATTGAAGGAAAGGATGAATAGAGCCATAGAGAGAAACGAAATAAGTGACGAACAAAACGGGTTCAGAAGAGACAGGAGGGGGACAAATAACATTTATATACTAAACGAAGTGATCGGGAAATTGAAAAGAGGGAAGAGAACCGGATACTGCATTTTTAGATATAGAAAAGTCTTCAGAGTAAATGGGGAACTGCTGTGGAAAATAATGGCACATAATGGGATACCAGAAAAATATATAACTTCTATGTACCAGAGCACAACGGCGAAGTAAGTCTAGGAAATCTAGGAACGGGATGGGTAGAAAGCGAGAGGGAGAGAAAGGCAGGGGTGTGTACTATCGCCGCTATTATTCGCGCTCTATATGAAAGAAATTACAGAATAAAAAGAGTGGGAGAGGGGATAGATATAAAAAAGGACGATGTAGTCCTGATGGCAGAACCAGGAAGAGGGTTGCAAAGACTGCTAGAAGAAGCTACAAGATTCGGGAAGGAATTAGAAGTAAATATTCAAAGAAAAGAGCCTAGTAATGAAAATGAATAGACCGCTAAAAGATGATGAGGAGTAGACCCTAGAAGGAAGCAGAATGAAGAAGACTAGAGAATATAAATACCTGGGGTAACTATTGCAGAGAAAGGGTTTGAAAATGCAAAACTCGAAAAGATAGGGCAAATGCAACAATGAGCATGATAGTTTCGGTGGTCTTAACTTTTCATCGGTACCTCCTGCAATTATATCTACAGTACACTTACATAATTATGCTTACTGTATACACATTTAGAATATACTAACTGTTCTCAATTCTGTATCTGTTGATTTGAGAGTTCTTTTAATATATTTTCCCTTTTTTCCAGAACTTGTACAAAATCGCTTTCTTTTCTTCCATTTTACTCTTATTAAATAGAAATTTACCTATTGTATAATTTTTATTCTCTTCATATGGTTGTAGTTATCTTATTGTGGCTATTTTACATATTCTGGACATTTCAGGATGAAATTTTTCAAATCTTCATGTTCACCTCTACACACATAATAAGTCTTTCATTTCTTTTTCTATCATTTAAGGGTAAGGTATTGGTTCTTGCTTTATACAAAATTATTGATGATGGGCCTGTTGTCATAAATAAGGTCTTCTCCAATTGATGTTTCCCATTACTCTTATATTTCTAAAGTAGTATTGAGTTTCACTTCCAATTCATTTGTCCTATTCCTTCATTTTTTTGTTCAGAGTTTCTTTTATTAAGTTCTGTTAACTTGATGTACCTTAGGTTTGTTTTCCAGATAACCTCTTATCATTTTCATCTATTTATAGTTTTCTTTTATCCTTATATCTCTTATGTCTTAAGTTTACTTTTACCTTCCTCTATGCCTTTTACCCCCATTTTGCCTAGCTCCTTGACGTGGTGTGGGGGCTTCAGAGTTGGCAGTTGGGGCGGTAGGGGTTATTCGTCCACTCCACCTGCCAACTCTAAACTAATTTTGCTAGGCTCTTAACTTCTCTTATTGAATGTTTTCCATTTCTCAGTTCTTCTGCTATCCTCTGGGGAAGCCAACTAGGGGGTTGATTTCCTCCCCTGCAACTTTAGGAGGCTCAACCCTCTAGTCTCTTCTGGTTGCTTGCCCTGTTCCCTTCCTTCCTTTCTAGTTTATTGCTTCAGGAGGTTCTAGTTTTCCCCGGAGCTTCGCTGCAGCGTTTATGACCTCTAAGTTGGCAGAGTTCCACTTGGTGACAGGTGCCGCCGGCGGGTGCCCGAAAAGCTAGTTGTTTAGGGCTGGGCGTAGTGGGGTTGCCTCAGGGTTGCTGACTCCTTTCTTACTTCAGTGTATGTGACGGGTAACGACGCCGGCTCCATCCTTTATGGGACGAAACCGATTGAGGACCAATATGAGTTTATTCACTTATGTCTGGTTGACAATGTTCCCAGCTCGAAGCTGGGGCCTTTCCCATGCAAATGGCCGTATTCTAGTTTTCCTGGTCCTGCAGAGGAATCTCCTTCATTGCTAGGCGGCACCTAACAACCGCAGTATCTTCCCATGCCATTCTTGTTTTGTCTTATGGTGATCTCTTTCTGTAATTTCGAATGTGCTCATGGCGGACTATGCTGACCATACTGACACGGCAATAGTTTTGGACTTACCGGTAACCGACTGGCAATCCCCCGGCTTCTTCTAATGACCTTCCCTCTCAAAGTTCCAAAATAGTTAAAATGGCAAGTTATGCAGTGCCTATTCAGCAAAATTCGGTAACAGACTGGCAATCCCCCGGCTTCTAATGTCCTTCCCTCTATTGCCTGGGGTTGCCTCTGTCTTTACTGCGGAGGCGTATGCTATTATCCAAGCTTTGAAAGTGGCACGTGACTCCACTGGAACGGATTTCACAATTTACACTGATTCAGTGTTCTTTCTGCCATTCAAGTTTACTCTTCTGTTCACCCATTGGTTCAGGACATCCAGGCATGGCTTTATCGCTTAGCATCTCTTCACAAAATTATTAATTTCTGTTGGATCCTAGCTCATGTGGGGATCCAGGGCAATGAGGAGGCAGACATAGCAGCAAAAGAGGCTGTACTAGAGTGTGAGGGCCGGTTCTCTATCCCCTCGGAGGATTTGAAATGCAGTATCCGGTCGCTGATTGGAGAGAGGTGGCCGTTGAGGTAGTCTTCCTTCACTAGCACTAACCAAAAACTTAAAGCCATTCATCCTTCTGTGAAGGTTTGGGACTTCTCACCCGTTCACTTAGGTAGACGTATGGAAGTAGTTCTCACAAGGTTGCGTATTGGTCACGCATATATAACTCACAAATACATATTCCATAATGATCACCCACCGCAGTGTGCTGTGACGAGGTACTGTCTGTAAGACACGTTCTATTGTTGTTCCCCAGACTGCCTGGCCGAACCGCCCTAAAGCCCCGAGCAAGGCAAAGGCCATAACCGAGCGCCCCCACAGAATCCTCTCCGCCTACCACAATTAAGCCTGGGTGACCGAAGCCACTCCATGGTGGAGAGCTGAGGAGGGTGCGAAAACGCCCGGGAAACAAAGCCCCACCCAGGGCGCTGTGCCCCTCAGCAATTATGAAGAGAAAGTAGAGGGGCAAAGGAAAAATGTGACTCTTTGACTTCCAATCTTGGTAGATTGGGAGGTCAATCCACGGAAGAGACGCAGTCACTTGAGATCTAGAAAATATATAAGTAAAATGAACAGTCAGAGTAAGCTATGGGTATGGCAGAGATCGCTCAGTTCCCACTCTGATAGGCCAGCCCATCACCACATGACTAGAACCCAATCCTCTCGGCATCAGTTAGGAAAGGCCCTAGAAAGCCGCCTTTGGCGGGGGGGGGGATAGCTCTATCTTAACCCCTTTCGGGATTGCCTATTGTTGTAATTACTAGTTTTCCAGATGCTCTGTAGGTTGTACTTTCTTTTCCCTGTCTGACATTCTTGGCCAAGATGCAGATGTTTTAAAGCTCCGATCGATCGTATTTATTGGATTGCGGTATTTTTTATGAAATTTAATTATCTAGTTATTTTTAATTTTGATATTCCTTTATTGATATATTATCAGTTTAACCCTTTCAGACTCTTATGACGCAGAGGTTGCCAGATTAGCAACAAGAAATCGAGATCTCTCACTCTTATAATTACCTCTCCAAAATTAGTTTTCTGCCCACAGCTAACTCAAAGACAACTGCAGAGGTTGAAGTAACTAAACTAAAGGTTTCTAAATACCCATGATAGTAACAAAGGTTTTAAAGTATCCCTAATAGGCTCAAAATCGCGTCATATGTCGGAGAGGGTTAATGTACCGCTACTTGCTATCTTAATGAGTTTTAAATTTGTACATTCCTGTGATCTTTTAATTTTTAGATGCAGCGCTGAATGATCTCTACAGGTCCCAGTGCTTGGCCTTTGTGCCTAAATCTTATCAATTCAATGTTATGCCTTTTATGCATGTCAGTTTTCCTTTTATTATTCTTGCCTTCATAGAGGAGGCCCCTACTTTTAATGTGCAGTTGGGTGCATATTTTGCTGCCCCTAGTATTTTTCTATACACTCTATTTTTAATCCTTTGCAGTTTCTTTGTCTGGCTCTGATAATAGCATGACATTTGTTCCATACATTATAGAAGGTACTGCTAAACTCTTCCAGTATGTTTTCCCAATTAAAATGTTGTGGCAACTTTTTGCTATTACTGAGTATGTTACATTTGCCAGTTTTTGTGCTCTTTTCCATCATAATTTTCTTTTGAGTTAAAAAGTTTCTTGTTTTTTAAAGTTATTCCTAGATATTTAATAGTGTCGGTCACCTTTATTGCTTCTATGATTTCAGATTGATTTTCTAAATTGTATATGATATTACTTTTATCTTTATTAATTTAAAGACCAAATGTTCTGCTTATTTCTGTAAGTAGTTTTATGTTCGCTGCCTCTTCTAATGATTCTGATAACAAAAGTCCATCATCAGCAAAGAACAAGGATATTTATTTTAAAAGGATCATTCTTAAATCGCTTTCACTTTTCTTCCAATTCTTGTATTAAATGTTATGAATTTGAACAGTGTTGTTAATCCTGTGCAGCCTTGTCTGATACCGCTACTTATTGCTATTTCTTTATCAATGTTTTAAAAGTTAATATTAGTTTTATCATCTTTATATAAATTTGAAACCGCATCTAATAAGTTAGGGTGTATTTTAATTGTTTCAATTAATTTATCTCTTTTAATGGACTCCTATGCTTTACTAAAATTTATTTAAGTTACAATTAATAGTTCTTTTCTTTTAAAACTTTCCTCTACACAATATTGCAGTATGAACAGATTATCCTCAATTTTCCCTCCCTTAGTGAATCCTGCCTGTGTGTTTCTGATTTAATTATTATTTTCCAGGTGGTTTTCTAAATCTAAATCCTACTAGTGACATGAACATCTTGTATTAAATATTGGTTAGATCATTATTGGTCTTAAATCTGCAGCTGTTGGCTTTGTTTTCTTTGGTATCATCTTGGTTTTTGATGTGTTCCACTCGGTTGGTTTATCGATTTTTCTCCATTTCTACTTTAAAACATTCAGTCAGTGTTTTGACACATACCTCACAATGACTATGATTAATAGCTCAACTTTTAATTAATTAAACCATCTGGTCCTGGTGCTTTTTTATTTTTTAGATTTCTTAGGCATTTCTTTACTCTTCCTTTAGTTATTTTTAGTTGCTCCATTGGTATTCTTGTATTGCCTTCAATGTTTTGTATATGTCTTCCTCATAGAACTGGGACTAGTTGGTAATCTATTTCATGATTAAATTTGTTTCTAGTTCCTCTATATATTTCTGTTTTGTATTCTCATTCCACACTTGATTGATGTTATTTTCATATTTTCTGTATATTTTTACCCAGAAATCTTCCAATTCTTTCTCTGCCTCTTCTTCTTTTAGCTGTTGTCCTTCTTTGTTATACAAGATGGTACACTTTGACTTTAATAGTGCTTGCTGTTTTAACTTATTTAGATTGTCCCATAGCTTCTTACTTTTATTTGAACTTTCTCTTATCTCTTGGGTTATTTTCCTTTCATGTTTATACATTGCCTCCTTTATCATATTTTGTAAGAACTTTTTCTTTGCTTTGGAGAGTTTGGTTAGCCTTTTTTTCTATTGCTTCAGTAGCTTTTCTTTTTTGTCTTCACTGTTTTTCTGTCTTTTATGACTGTTCTTATCTGTTAATTTATCCAAGGGGGTTCCTTTGTTACTTTATTTGTGTTAAATTTTCTTCTGTTTTTTTTTTTTAAATTTTGGTCTGCGATATTTTGTATTGTTTATCTGTTATGCAACCAATGTCTCTACCTTGTACTTCTTTTTCTATTTCCTCATTATACTGTTGTAACGATACTGTATCAGTTGTAATATTCTGTCTTCTCATTTTGCCCTTTTGAAGTCTGTTATTGTTTGAGAATATTGATATATTTTTCTATTAGATTATAGTCAGTTATATATAGTATTTCTTTATCATCATCAATTACCATATCAAACATATCATAAAAGTATTGATTCACTAGGACATAATCCACCACACTTCTTTGCTCTCCTCTGCGCCATGTGTACATTCCCTTTATATTTTTCATCACTATTTAGTAGAGTAAGTCTGTAGTCATTGATCCAGTCAACAATAATTTTACCATTTTCATCAATCTTCTGGTATCCTAGAAAATCTACATGGCTATTTATGTAGTCTCTCAAAATTGCTAATGCTTCACTATTATTGGATTCCTATACCATGTTTTCAATTTCTTGCCCAATTTTCTTATTTTTGTCTATCTTCTACTTTATTCTGTACAGAGAAGTATACTATAATTATTCTTATTTTTTTTCTTCCCTAGAGTTCCTCTTAAATGTAATATATCTTTATTAATGGCCTCTATTTTGTTTAGATTGAGGTCTGATTGTCTGTACAGTACCATTAGTCCTCCTCCCTTCTTATAATTTGCATCCCTCATGTTATCTAATTTGTGTATATTTTTGTTTAGATGGATCTTATCTATTTTTTGCTGTGTTTCAGTGAGACATACTACCATGTTTTCTGCCAAAAGTGGTTCTATTTCACACATTTTTGGATTTGTTAGGCCTTCGATGTTCACTAATAATGTTTTAAATACTTGGATTTGGGTATTTTCTCCACTAGGATTTTTCTGTTCTATTTTTGTATCGGTGTTTGCATAATTTATTTTTACTACCATTTTCTACCTAGAACAAATTCCCTTCTACATTATTTCTGTCCTCATCTCCTTCAATTCCTCTCATTTCTTTCCCCTCTTTCCACAGCTCTTTGGTGATCTGTAAAAATGATCCTATAATGATCTCATTGGTTGTATGATCACCTTTTTCTTTCTGATTGTTATCTTTCTCTTCCGGCCTTTCCCTTTTTTGCTGTTCTTTCCAGTCTTTACTTATTGTACACTCGGATACCATAGTCTCAGCCCACTCATGAGAATTCGTGGCCCACCTATGTTTTTCTTTATGGAATTATAACTATCTGAATCGATATTTAGATAGCGCTTTCTTTTCAATATATAGCATATATAGTTTTGTAGTTTATTTATAGAAAATTATATTGATAAGATAGTTTCCAGAGATATACTTCCATAGTTAGAAATGGGTAAAGTTCACAAATATTGATGAGTGGGCTAGAGACTGGTATCAGAGCGTACCTACAGCATTTGTGTTGTGTACTGGTATGTGTATTTCTGCTGGTAGTGGTTGTGTGTAAAAAAAAAAAGTTCCTACCGAAACGGCATTGTCGCCTCTGGTAGTTTCTGCAAATTTTCTGAATACCAGTACTTTGCTTATGCTCTTCTGGTACTTTTGTTACTTCCTTTATCTTAACTTCAATTAGTGTTCTTACCATTCTGTCTCTTTCTTTCTGGACATTTATATTCTTGGAGTTTTCTTTTACTAGTCTGCCATCTTTTGAAGCTGGTAGTCTTTTCGGACGTTTTCTTTATTTTTGGGATGGCTCCTGTATTTCCCTGTTTCATACCTTTTTCTTCACCTTCTCTATCCTGTGTTTGGTGTCTTTCCATTCTGTCTGCATTTTCTTGTCTGTCTCTTGGATTATACCATTGGTCATTTGGGGTGGATTTATGGTTTTGTGATTTGTAGTGCCACTTTTCCCTCGCATGTAATTTGTTGCACGTTGTTCCCATGCAACATTCTTTCTTGCACAGGGGTGGGTGGTCATAGGTGCACTTATCCCTTTTCAGGCAGATGGAATTTGCTCTTGCGTAGTACCAACAAACTCTGATTTAATTTGTCTTAACTAGGCCTACTGGTACTATACTCTATTTTTTTCCAGCTCATCGTAAAATGGATCTCTTATTAGCTGATTTCTCGATACTTAATGGAAATATATGAAACTACTATGGCTGTGTGTCATATTAATGCCAAGTTTTCAGAATAACCATCTTTCCCTACAAAATCTACCTTATAGCAGAGTAACCTAGAAACATGACAATTTATCCTCAGCTGGAAAAAAATAGACTAGTAGTATTTTTTGATTTGTCTGGCTCTGTTTGTACTTTGCTTCAATGTTGTTCAACCCCTTTGTTTTATTGACAGTTGTTTTTATTGTCCTCTTTCCTTACTATCTTTCTTTCCACATCTTCAACTTTCTCTAGTGATTCTCGTAAGTCTTCATCTTTCTGTCCTATGATTTCTCTGAAGTTAAGAACTAGATAATTTAAATGTTTCTCATTTTCTCTTGTAAAATTTCTCTCGTGCATTAGTTCCTCAGTGTTTGTTTCCATTTCTTTCAATTCTTTCTTCAGCTTCTCCATAATGCTTTTTAGGCTATTTACTTCAGTTTCATATTGTTCAGTTTTGGTTTTTCATTGGTTCTCCAGATTTTCTATAATTCCATTTCCTTTTATTTAATTTATTTCCATTTCCTTTTATTTAATTTATTTCCATTTCCTTTTATTTAATTTATTTCCATTTCCTTTTATTTAATTTATTTCCATTTCCTTTTATTTAATTTATTTCCATTTCCTTTTATTTAATTTATTTCCATTTCCTTTTATTTAATTTATTTCCATTTCCTTTTATTTAATTTATTTCCATTTCCTTTTATTTAATTTATTTCCATTTCCTTTTATTTAATTTATTTCCATTTCCTTTTATTTAATTTATTTCCATTTCCTTTTATTTAATTTATTTCCATTTCCCTCACGATCTTCTGCATGTTCCTCTTCTGTGTGATCCCTTTCTTGCTTCCTGTTTGTATCTTCTCTGCATCCATTGCAGAAGAGGTAAGGGGGTGACCTGTTTTTGTTCTGTCCTTTTCTATCTTTCTCTGGCTTGAATCCATTTGGCCCCATTCAGCCTACTGTTTTATGACTTTTATCCCCATCCAGGTGTCAATTTTTTACTGGTGAGCGGTAGCGAGCCAGCATATTTAATATTTTTGTTTAACAGCAGGCTAAATTTGTACATTTTTCGGTAGAAAAAGGTCTCCGGCGAAGCCGGATTTCTTCATATAATGCTGGCTCGCTATCGCTCGCCAGGAAGAAATAGACATCTAGATGGGGATAAGTCTTAAAATAGTTGGCTGAATGGGGCCGAATGGATAAATGCCAGAGAAAGAGAGAAAAGGACAGAAATCACAAAAAGCACGTCACCCCCCTTAAGTTCAGAGATTCTTCTTCTGCCACTGCCCTTTATCATTCTTGACTTCTTGCGATCAATGCAGTTCTTCCTAGTTCCAGTTGTGATGTGGTACCAGATTTTGCATTCATCAAGTCTCATTGCTCTCTCCTGTGATGTCCCCTTTTTCTTTCCGCTTCCACATGGGTATTTCATTTTTGTTGTTTCCTTTCTGTCTGGAGTTGTTGCGATCTGCTTGGTGTTCTTCTTTTTGTTTATGTCCATAGGTAATTTTTTTTTTCAATTTGGTTTGGTGTTACTTTTCTCACCTAGTTTGGAGACAGTTTGCTCAGTTTTCTTGGGAACGGTTGGTCTTCTACCAAAATCTCATCCAACATCATGTTTTTGGGAACTTGAGCCATAGCCGTTTTTAGCCTAGCCTAATTTTTCTTTATCAATTTACTAAGAACAATTTATGAAAATTTACCTATCTCACTAAAACTAGTTTCCCTAAGCCCCACAGTATTCCTGGGAGAATTACATATCCCCCCCCCCCCCCCCTCCCTGATAAAAGGGGTGCACCACTTGAACAGTACAAAGGGATGTTCTGCCCTGGCTGTAGGGATACCCTGTTTGGGGACCTACTTCCTAGACCTAACCAAAGTGCCACCCTATTTACCCTTCTCCTAAACCACCCCGGCCTATTGGCGCCCCCTCGTGCCAATGGCCTCAGCGTCAAAGAAAGGGTAAGGGACTCTAGTTGGCAGAACCGGTGTAATGGGACATGCAAATCATCAAAGAATTATCAGGCATGAAAGTTGTGACTATGCATATGGCGCCCTTTAACAATGGCATGGGAGATTATAGAGCGCGACAAGATTAAGAACGAATAGCTATGATATAGTGCGAGGGCTGTGGAAAGGACTGAGAGTGCCTGCGATTATGTATGGCATGGAGGCGGTGGAAACGACAGAGGCAGAAACGAGAAAATTAGGAACATGCAGAATAAAATCGGAAGGACGGGATTAGGGGCGAATAAATACGTAGCACAGGAAGCAATCCGGGGAGAAATGGGGTAGAGTAAGTTTGAAGAAAGGATAGGGAAAGCTAAAGGGAAGTACAACGTGAGGCTAGAGGGTCTGGAGGAAAATAGGTGGCCCTAGAAGGTATACAGATGGGCGAGCGAGGGAAGTAAATGGAACAGGGAAAGTAAAAGAAGGACGGAAAAGGGATAACGGTGGAGAGGGAGAGGACGTGGTAGGTAAAAAAAAAAAAAAAAAAAAAAAAAAAAAAAATCTATAGTACTAACCTTCTACTCTAAACTTCCCCTCATACTAACATTTCTGAGCCAGTACCGATACCTGTGGATCTACGCGGTCTACGGGCAAGCTCTAAAGAAGAAGACCATGATGTAATTTTCATCATTCTGGTTACCATTAGACATTTTTCTTTAACTTATAATCTAGCTCAGGACTCAATGGGGTAAAAACTATCTCAATATACCCTCTGGATAAAATAGGATTTTGACAAAACTGCATACAATCGTCTAACTGTATCCAGAAGCAAAGGGAAAAAGGCATCATGGTGCGGAAGGGGTTAAGGAGAGGTTTTTAGTGTTTCCTAGACTTCCATCAAACTTTAAATTACACCCCCTTGACCCCCATTCAAGATAAATTTGTAAATTTTTCGGTAGAAAAATGGCCCGGCCGAAGGCCGGTTCCTCTTAAATTACAGGCTCGCTATCGCTCTCCAGGAAAAAATAGACCCCTAAATGGCACGAATAGTCCTAAAAGTGACATAAATGGGGTGAAAGTTGTTAAAATCGCTAAACTAATGGGCCGAACGGCTTATAATCTCAAAAGCAATGGGGCTTAACATAGGGAGAAAGGGGTAAAGAAAAAATCCCTCTAGTGGAAATCTCCCCTTAAGAGTCTGAACCCTCCTGCCTCTTCTGGTGGTTTGGCCAGTTCCCTTCATATCTCTTAGTTTAGTCTCCATTTTAATCTATTAATTAAGGGGAGTTTTCCACTTGAGGGATTATTTTCTTTACCCCTTTCTCACTCATGTTTAGCCCATTGCTTTTGAGATTATAAGACGT
Organism: Paralithodes platypus; assembly: GCA_032716605.1. NCBI lineage: Eukaryota > Metazoa > Arthropoda > Malacostraca > Decapoda > Lithodidae > Paralithodes > Paralithodes platypus. The sequence goes on along the minus strand of CM064574.1, from coordinate 8,051,914 downwards.
TCGGCCCATTAGTTTGTCGATTTTAAGAACTTTCACCCCATTTATGTCACTTTAAAGACTTTTCGTGCCATTTAGGTGTCTATTTTTTCCTGGCGAGTGATAGCGAGCCTGTAATTTAAATTTAAGAGGAATCGGCCTTCGGCCGGGACATTTTCTACCGAAAAATGTACAAATTTATCTTGAAAGGGGGTCAATGGGGTGTAATTTCAAGCTTGATGGAAGTCTACGAAACTCACTAAAATCCTCCCCTTAACGGTCCGTCCTATCGTTGAAGTCACTACCTTCTTCCTGGTGTAACTGTACCATTCTTTCGGGTTGGTCTTACTTTGATTTGCAACCTGTATATGGTTTTTCATTGCTAAATTAACCCCTTCTTTACCGGCGACGTATTTAAAATATATTCTAGCTATATTTAAAAGATTTTATTCGGCTTATAAAGAGCCTCAAGCAAGTAACAGGCTTCGAACTATCGCCTTCAATCCTTTTTACTACCACAGATCCCTCTTAAGCTGCACAAAATCGTCTAAATCTAGCTAGAATAGAATGAAAAAGACCCGCCGGTACAGAAGGGGTTAACGTTTTGGCTTTGCGTCGTAGATCTATGAATATTGCTTGATTTTCCTGATAATCAGATTATTTATCTATCATGAACATAGTTTTTGGCATGCAGACCCTCCGCTATTGCTTTATGCCACCACTTAGGCTTATTATTATGCACTGTTCTTAGTTTGTTTTTTATGGTATGCACTCGTGTACTGAGTTTGAGGAAGTTGTGGTGAAAAATGTCCATGATTGGCTTGTATATTGTTAATAAAACAAACACTCCAATCGGTTTCTTTAAGTATTGCTCTAAGTTTACGGAAGTTTGCTCTCTTGAAATTTGGGACCTTCTCTTTGAGTTTGTTGCTATTAAATTTTAAATGGAAAGTAATATGATGGTAATTATTACTGAATTAATCACATTTCAAATGTTCAATAAATTACTTTGTTGCAAGTAAAAGGCCAAGGAAGTTATTTCCACGGGTCGGAGATTTAACTGATAGAGCGAGCCCTCTTGCAAGTGTGCATACAGGTCTTGTCTAGAGTGTGAAGTAAGCCTATCTTTCCACTTGTCCAAAGGTAAAATGAAGTCGCCAAAAAATACAGTATCTTGCGAGTTCCTTAATGGTAACTAGAATATAATTATATAAACTGACTTAACTCGCTAAAAAAGTTAAAACCTAACTACAGTATGCATTATACAAGGGACGTGGGTATTGAACATATCACTTGTCTTCATTGTTATGCCTATTCCGTTATGTGCCGGTCGATAGGCCTACATAACTAAAACCGTCTGCAATACAGAAAATTGAATAAATAACTTGGCATACAATCGCGCTAATAAGTGATGTCTCGGCACCAAGTACGTTTTGATCAATAATTGGTATCAGCAATGTCTAAGCTTCATTTCTTCATATCGAGTGAAATATACAAGCATGTTCCTACACTTACCCTCCCTATTCAACATCTGACAGACATTAATATAGAACAGAGCAAGCCAAACGTAATGACAGCTGGGACATGACTTATTAGCGCGACCGTACCTACGATATAAATTTTATACAACGTCAAATTTACCGTACCCTCACTCCCGAACTTAAACTTTCACGCATTTATGACGCAGAGGTTGCCAGATTAGCAATAACAAATAAGAGTTCTCTCACTCTTATAATTACCTCTCCAAAATTAGTTTTCTGCCCACAGCTAACTCAAAGATAACTGCAGAGGTTGAAGTAACTAAACTAAAGGTTTCTAAATACCTCTGATGGTAACAAAGGCTTTAAGGTATCCCCAATAGGCTCAAAATCGCGTCATATGCGTGAAAGGGTTTATACTAAATATGTTTAGCATATGCACACTTTATAAACAAAAAAGTGAAGTGTGTGAGTGTAAACTATTTATCTAAATGTTTTCTGCCAACTGACTGGCGACCCACTAGTGGGCGGGGCCTGGCAGTTTAATAAGGGGAGGTTTCCACTTCAGGGATTTTTTTCCGAACTTCCTTCTCACTCATGTTCAGCCCCATTGCTTTTGAGATTTTAAGAAGTTTGCTCCATTAGTTTGGCGATTTTAATAACTTTAGCCCCATTTCTGTAAATTTTAAGACCTTTCGTGCCATTTAGGTGACTATTTTTTCCTGGCGAGCGATAGCGAGCCTACTTAAGAGGAATCGGCCTTCGGCAGAGACATTTTTCTATCGAAAAATGTACATATTTATCTTGAAAGGGGGTCTAGGGGATGTAATTTTAAGCTCGATGGAGGTTTAAGCAACACACTAGAAACCTCCCCTTAAGCGATATTAAACCGATTAGGAAGGACATCCGATTAAAGGCTATTATCTTATTAAATCTTTAGCTACCACAAATCCGTCCAAAGCTGCATGAAACGGTCTAAATATAGCTACAATTAAATAGAAAAGAAATCTCCCACACAGAAAAGGTTAGATGTTACGTATAATTTATCATAGCAGAGATGAGTAAAAGCGAATGGTGAAACACAATAAGTCTATGCTACCTGTTATGTAAACTACCATATATTACGTTTGTGACCTCGTTTAGGATAAGTCAGTGTCATGACATATTCTTGAATAATATTAGTCATCAGATAGATATTGACATATATACACTGACTAAACAGGTCTTACGATCCCTGCGATGTGGCCAGGACTTAATATTAGTAGATAGCAACCCTTAGAGTAAGATAAACAGGAAGGAGAGGATAGAGTAACAGAAGACTCCGTTGTATTCGGTAAAATGTTAATCTGTATGGAGTAATACATATTGTTGGGCTAATTACTTCCAAATCCCCGGTTGTCTATGTAAATTTGCTAGGTGATACGTTGTGTAGTGCTCGTAACCCTCTCCGACATATGACGTGATGTTGAGCCTATTGGGGATACTTTAAAGCCTTTGTTACCATCAGGGATATTTAGAAACCTTTAGTTTAGTTACTTCAACCTCTGCAGTTGTCTTTGAGTTAGCTGAGTGGGCAGAAAACTAATTTTGGAGAGGTAATTATATGAGTGAGAGAACTCTTATTTCTTATTGCTAATCTGGCAACCTCTGCGTCATAAATGCGTGAAAGGGTTAAAACTGTCGGTTACCTGCTGCCACGTGAGTTTATTGTATACATGTAAATTGACCTACGGTAGGATGTAACTATATTTATAGTTTTTCATTAACAGTAGTTAGTTTATTATTATATATATATTATTTTACTATTATCATAATCATCACCATCTGAAGCCTTAGTCCACTGCAGGCCGAAGGACTAATCTAACTAGTCAGATGTTATCCTGTTCCTTCCTACTTTAGCATAGTTTCCGATCTCAGCCCTCCATCTGGTTCTCTGCCTATCCCTTCCTCTAGCTTCTTCTCTGGATTCCCACTGTGATCCTTTATTTGTCCATCCGCTATAATATCTTCTAGTTTATGATCTGTCCAAGCCCATTTCCTCTTGTCAATGCGGTTATCTTCTACTTGTTTCTTCTTTATCCAAGAAGCTCTAATTGTCGCTCAAAGTTATCCCTAATATACTTTCCATATCTTCATGGGCACCACAAAGTTTTCTTTTAGGAAATTGTCATACTCAGTTTCTGATCCATAAATTAGTACAGGAAGGACACATTTATTGCATACTTTTATCTTAAATGCAAGGTGCAACTAGCTGTTCATAATAAAAGTATGCTTACCATTATGCGCTCCATTCCATATCTATCCTTACTCTGATTTTCTAGTGCTCTGAGTTTGTTTCTATTACCTGGCCTTGCTATATATATTCCTCCACTGAATCTGGCACATAATCCAACTTAATTTGTTGTGGTTGCACATGATCATTCAACATACTCTTGGGTTTCTATTCATTGTCAACACTACTTTAAGGCTTCCATCGTTTATATACGTCCATCAATTGTTGTAACTTCTGAGTCGTTAGGATAAACTTTGTCTTCAGCGAATCTGAGGTTGCTTTGATGTTCCCCATTAACATTTATTCCTTTATTGTCCCATTCAAGATTACTATGTTTTCCAAACACGTGAACAGATTGTATTATGTAGTCTACCTAATTAGAGTTTTGATGCATGTTTTAGTCTGATAAGTTTTATTGTAAACTGTTGCATTTCAACTGTAAGGAACCACAATAAATAATTATATAATTAAATATATAAATTAAGTAAATAAATAAATATATCGGAATATAATAATAACTTACCGTTTATTTTCTTGCCTTTACATATGCCTATACATAAGCAACTGTGTATGGTCGAAGCTTATTAACCCTTTCAGACTCATGACGCAGAGGTTGCCAGATTAGCAATAAGAAATAGTTCTCTCACTCTTATAATTACCTCTCTAAAATTAGTTTTCTACCCACAGCTAACTCTAAGACAACTGCAGAGGTTGAAGTAACTAAACTAAAGGTTTCTAAATACCCCTGATAGTAACAAAGGTTTTAAAGTATCCCTAATAGGCTCAAAATCGCGTCATATGTCAGAGGGTTAACTATCAATACACTTGTTTCACTGGCGTCGTGCCCGCTGAACCACCAAAGGTACAAATTGTTCGAACCTGCTTCCATTGTGTGGCTAGGACTTTGGCACACCCCTGGTATAAGACTTACCGCCGTGAGTGTACTTGTGTTATATACGTACGAACTCATTCTCCCCTTCCGTGTGTGGGTGTACAAAGGAAATCAAGCAACAACAGGTCTAGTGACTTCTAGGCTGCTTGTCCTCCAAAACACTGAGGATCAAGTGACCAAACAGTGGTTTAGAGTGGGTAAGGGAACATTGGAAAGGGAACTACTGCCCTGGAACTAATGTCCGTGGCATGATTAGGAAGTTAGTAGGGGACAGATGGTGTGTGTGTGTTTTTGCAGGCTTTGAGTATTGTATATTATACCGCCTTATTATTATTATTTCTAATTATTGTTATCACTATTATGCATATAATAGGTTAAGGGCTTGGGTATACCATTCATTCAAGACTATTTAAATGTTGGAATATCTGTTCAAAACCTTTACAAATTATGAAGGGCAGCACATATACAGCACACAATGAATTTCATGGTAATCCATTTATAATTTTGTTTATATGAATTTTAAAAAATGCTAATTTTTTTCACTGATTTTTGTATATGTTTTGCAACTATCCTTTGCAGCATGTGGCTCATATTTTTGTCTGATTATTTACATTCCGAGAAAGATTTTGTCTTCTATAAAAGTATTTTTGTGGATATAATAATGCCGGTGTAAGTTTTTAATTAGAGGGCTATTATTTTTCATTTTTTGTATACATGCCATACAAGTTCAGAGTGCCACAGGAGGTTATCTATGCATAATTTTTTTTCTTAAAGTGTCCCCTTTAAAATGAGACCTTTTGCATTGAATTCCGACAAGAAATATTAGTTATCAGTTTAAACAATGAAAAACTTAGTTTCGAGAAAACTTGCATCAAAGTTTGTCAATGCTGTACTACAGTCTGTATCCAGTTGTTACCGTATATAGTGTGTGATCGTTATCAACTGATCTTGGCTTTAACATGAACAGCAATTAGGTTGAGTTGCCAGATATCGCTTTCTAAAGCAAAACAAATAAAACTATGGAATAGAATCGGGAAAAAATAGGGGAAAAGCGGTGTAGGACAGGTTTGTTTAAAAGTTAGCGTCACCCACGTGTTCGGGCAGTGCATTTAATTCATTCCCAGCCTGTATATTATGGCATAGATGCCCATAGAGCAAAACAAACTTAGAGAATGGTTGCCATCATGTGGAGGAATTTTATGAGACACATTTCAATTTTTTTGGTTATTTAAGGCGCCAAAGGACCTAGGCCTGTTAGTGACCTGAAGAAGCTATCTGCGAAACGTTGTCAATAGTGTTCCTCCTCATAAGGTGTTTATATTCACCTTATTTATAGAATTTATATTTTACAGTGCTGTTCGTTAAATTATGGTAAAGCAAAATTCCAGAATCAATGGTTATATAAACATAGAATTAATTAATGCCTTCAGTTTGGGTCGGTAGTAACATATTCCACACCAGTTATGTGTGTTGTATCTCTCGTTCTCTCTCTCGTTCTCTCTCTCGTTCTCTCTCTCGTTCTCTCTCTCTCGTTCTCGCTCTCTCGTTCTCTCTCTCGTTCTCTCTCTCGTTCTCTCTCGTTCTCTCACAAATACACACAAAAAGTTACTTTCCCAATCACACACATATATACAGATTTCTATCTTTTGCGAACGCTTTACTCTCCTTTATGAGAGTGGCCATGCACAAAGCGCCCCCAAGCGGACCTGTCTCCATGAAAAGGACAACCCGTGCCAGTTTATTTAAAGACTTTCAGGATTCACCACTCAACTTTGGGTCTGTCTAACTCTGAGACCCTCTATGTATCTTTTTAGCACCATCTTTTCAACAGTAGTGAATAGCTAGTCCATCCACCAACTAGCTTCACCTTTAGGATTTGTATAAGGTTTATTCCCCTAGCCAGGTTGCCGACCGAGGCTGACGAATCTCATCCATCCGTATTTCAATAAGATTGTCTCCCCTAGATAGGTTGCCGAGCAAGGCTAATGAGTCTCATCCATGTGGAACTTCATAAGGTAGTCTCCCATAGATGGGTTGCTGACCAAGGCTTACAATTCCCATCCATCCAAATATTCACTTTATACAGATATACTTCATATACTGTACATACATACACATTTCACTCTTTTACAGAAATATACTATACAGTATATACCGAATATATATATAATTATATGCTCACTCTTTCACACACACACACACACACACACACACGTCCACTGCACCATAATACAATTCTCGCGTCCTACACAATAATTTCTGAGCGCCAGCCAGTATTCCGGCGTCCTGCACACCTCGTCATTATCATCAACACCTAAACAACTACACTGATACAATACACCCCCATTATTAAACCACGGGAACATATATTAGGAAATGTATATAGAAATTTGAATTAAAATGAAGAAATAGTATGTGGCTTAACAAAACATAGAGCAAAAAAGGATAAAGAAATATTGAACGTATCACCAACACTTAAGGGGAGGTGTTTAGTTTCCTCCCTAAACTTCCATCAAGCTAAAAATTACACTCCCTATACCCCCTTTCAAGATAAATGTGTACATTTTTCGGTAGAAAAATGTCCAGGCCGAAGGCCGGTTCCTCTTAAATTACAGGCTCGGTATCGCTCGCCAGGAAAAAATCGACACCTGAATGACAGGAAAGGTCTTAAAATTGACTGAAATGGGGCGAAAATCGCCAAACGAATGGGGCGACTGTCTTAAAATCTCAAAAGCAATGAAGCTAAACATGAAGGAGAAAGGGGTCCAGAACAAAATCCCTGAAGTCGATATCTCTCCTTAAATGACTAAACTGATACACTACACATCAATTAGTAAACCATTGAAATAAATGGTAACAATTCGAAGAAAGAGTGAATACATGCATACTATTTTTCACCAACCCACCAAGTAACTTACAAATAAACCCAAATAATGAAATCAATGAAAGAAATGACATAAAAAAGTGCATCAAACAATAATATACTGTCATGAACAACTACAATGATACGAGACACAGGACACTTAAGGGAGCCCACCTCGCTTTTATTCTCTTTCTCTCCCTCTCTTTGGCTTGTATCTATTCGGCCCCATTCAGCCTACTGTTTTAAGACTTTTACCCCCATCCAGGTGTCCATATTTTTCTGGCGAGCGATAGCGAGCCAGCATATATAATATATTCTATAAAATATATAATTTTTATAGAATATATAATATTCCCAGCTTTCGGCCGGGAATATTTTCTATAATATAATGTGCAAATTTAGCTTGAAGGGGGTTTGGTGTGCATTTATTATATTTTGAAGAACATCTGGAAGGTTTATTTATTGTATATACTTATTTTTTATTTTGAGCCTATTGGGGATACTTTAAATCCTTTGTTACCATCAGGGGTATTTAGAAACATTTAGTTTAGTTGCTTCAACCTCTGCAGTTGTCTTTTGAGTTAGCTGTGGGCAGAAAACTAATTTTGGAGAGGTAATTATAAGAGTAAGCGAACTCTATTTCTTATTGCTAATCTGGCAACCTCTGCGCCATATGTGCGTGAAAGGGTTAAGCCTAGGGAAAAAATTGTGAAACATTGCTCAAAAATGACAAAAGCAAGTAATTAACTCTTCAATATTTAGTAAACATAATATCTTAGCCCACAAGACCATGAGATATATATTAGGCACCTCTATTAGATAATATATTAGGCACCTCTATTAGATAATATATTAGGCACCTCTATTAGATATATATTAGGCACCTCTATTAGATATATATTAGGCACCTCTATTAGATATATATTAGGCACCTCTATTAGATATATATTAGGCACCTCTATTAGATATATATTAGGCACCTTTATTATATATATATTAGGCACCTTTATTATATATATATTAGGCACCTCTATTATACAGTATATATATATTAGGCACCTCTATTATATATATATTAGGCACCTCTATGATATATATATTAGGCACCTCTTAGATATATATTAGGCACCTCTATTAGATATATATTAGGCACTTCTATTAGATATATATTAGGCACTTCTATTAGATATATATTAGGCACCTCTATTATATATATATTAGGCACCTCTATTAGATATATATTAGGCACCTCTATTAGATATATATTAGGCACCTCTATTAGATATATTAGGCACCTCTATTAGATATATATTAGGCACCTCTATTAGATATATATTAGGCACCTCTATTGGATATATATTAGGCACCTCTATGAGATATATATTAGGCACCTCTATGAGATATATATTAGGCACCTATGAGATATATATTAGGCACCTCTATGAGATATATTAGGCACCTCTATGAGATATATATTAGGCACCTCTATGAGATATATATTAGGCACCTCTATGAGATATATATTAGGCACCTCTATTAGATATATATTAGGCACCTCTATGAGATATATATTAGGCACCTCTATGAGATATATATTAGGCACCTCTATGAGATATATATTAGGCACCTCTATGAGATATATATTAGGCACCTCTATTATATATATATTAGGCACCTCTATTAGATATATATTAGGCACCTCTATGAGATATATATTAGGCACCTCTATTATATATATATTAGGCACCTCTATTAGATATATATTAGGCACCTCTGAGATATATATTAGGCACCTCTGAGATATATATTAGGCACCTCTATTAGATATATATTAGGCACCTCTATTATATATATATATATTAGGCACCTCTATTATATATATATTAGGCACCTCTATGAGATATATATTAGGCACCTCTATGAGATATATATTAGGTACCTCTATTAGATATATATTAGGCACCTCTATTAGATATATATTAGGCACCTCTATTATATACATATTAGGCACCTCTATTAGATATATATTAGGCACCTCTATTAGATATATATTAGGCACCTCTATTAGATATATGTTAGGCACCTCTATTAGATATATATTAGGCACCTCTATTAGATATATATTAGGCACCTCTATTAGATATATGTTAGGCACCTCTATTAGATATGTATTAGGCACCTCTATTAGATATATTAGGCACCTCTATTAGATATATGTTAGGCACCTCTATTAGATATGTATTAGGCACCTCTATTAGATATATATTAGGCACCTCTATTAGATATATATTAGGCACCTCTATTAGATATATATTAGGCACCTCTATTAGATATATGTTAGGCACCTCTATTAGATATATATTAGGCACCTCTATTAGATATATATTAGGCACCTCTATTAGATATATATTAGGCACCTCTATTAGATATATATTAGGCACCTCTATTAGATATATATTAGGCACCTCTATTGGATATATATTAGGCACCTCTATTAGATATATATTAGGCACCTCTATTAGATATATATTAGGCACCTCTATTAGATATATATTAGGCACCTCTATTGGATATATATTAGGCACCTCTATGAGATATATATTAGGCACCTCCATGAGATATATATTAGGCACCTCTATGAGATATATTAGGCACCTCTATGAGATATATATTAGGCACCTCTATGAGATATATATTAGGCACCTCTATGAGATATATATTAGGCACCTCTATGAGATATATATTAGGCACCTCTATGAGATATATATTAGGCACCTATGAGATATATATTAGACACTTCTATTAGATATATTATATTAGGCACCTCTATTGGATATATATTAGGCACCTCTATTAGATATATATTAGGCACCTCTGAGATATATATTAGGCACCTCTATTATATATATATTAGGCACCTCTATTAGATATATATTAGGCACCTCTGAGATATATATTAGGCACCTCTATTATATATATTAGGCACCTCTATTAGATATATATTAGGCATCTCTATTAGATATATATTAGGCACCTCTATTAGATATATATTAGGCACCTCTATTAGATATATATTAGGCACCTCTATTCAGATGGGAAGTAAAATGGAGACGAACGTAACGAAATTATATAAAGTGTAATAAATGTATACAATGATAGCAGAATACATCTGAAGGGGAGGTTTCTAGTTTGTTTCCTACTCCTCCAGCAGTCTTAAAATTTCACCCCCTTGACCCCCTTTCAAGATAATGTTTTACATTTTTCGGTAGAAAAATGTCCCGGCCGAAGGGCGATTACTCTTAAATTAGTCTCGCTATCGCTCGCCAGGATAAAATCGACACCTAAATGGCACGAACGGTCTTAAAATTGACAGAATGGGGCGGAAATTCTTAGAAATCACCAAACTAATGGGAGAAAAGTCTTAAAATCTCAAAAGCAATGGGGCTAGACATGAGGGAGAAAGGGGTCAAGAAAAAAGTCCCTCAAGTGGAAATCTCCCCTTAACCTTACTATAATCTATTCGCTGTAAATAGGCGAAAAATCATGACTTCTAACCTCTGTAACTAAGAAAAAGAGTAATCGAGCTAATATTTCTACCATTTGGGAAGAGTCAGTAAAGGCATAGATGTGGAAATTTACAGCCAATTTGCTCTAGCCCTTTTTGAGTTACAGAGGAAAGAGGTCATGATTTATCGCCTACTTCCAGTAAATAGACTATACCAACACCTAAATAACCGCTCTGCTACACTACAAGGCCATATTATCCCTTCAGTATTATGACGCGTTTTGATCGTTTCTTCTGGCTGTCAATAGACGATTTTATACAGCAGGGTAAAGACTCTCAATTAACCCTTTGACTCCCATATACCCTTCCTACTCTAAATAAAATCGTCTAATAATAGCCAGAATAAACTGTCAAAATGCGTCATAATCCTCAAGGTGTTAAGGGAGCCCACCTCGCTTTTTTGTTAATCTTTCTCTCCCTCTTCCTTTGGCTTGTATCCATTCGGTCCTATTCAGCCTACTGTTTTAAGACTTTACCCCCATCCAGGTGTCAACAATTTCCTGGCGAGCGGTAACGATCCAGTATATATATATTTTTGTTTGGACAGCAAGCTAAATGTGTACATTTTTTGATAGAAAAATTTCTCCGGCGAAGCCGGATTTCTCCATACAATACTGGCTCGCTGTCGCTCGCCACGAACAAATCGAAACTTGGATGGGGATAAACGTCTTAAAACAGTTGACAGAATGGGGCCGAATTGATACAAGCCAGGGAAAGCGAGAAAAGGAGAGAAAAAAACAAAAAAACTGAGACCCCCCCCCCTTAAAGCCTCGGAATATATTAGGAAACGGTATATAAATTGATGGTAAAACGGGACACAGACCATGAGGTATTTACATAACATAGAATAACATTAACATTAACATAATAACATTAACATTAACATATAATAACATAACATAGAATAACATTAACATTACATAGAATAACATTAACATTACATAGAATAACATAACATAACATAGAAGAACATAACAGAATAACATTAACATTACATAGAATAACATAACATATAATAACATAACATAGAAGAACATAACAGAATAACGTAACATAACATAGAATAACAACGTATAATAACATAACATACTTTAATAACAACATAGAATAACATTAACATTACAAATAATAACATAACATATAATAACATAACAGAATAACATTAACATTACAAATAATAACAACATATAATAACATAACATAGAATAACATAACAGAATAACATTAACATTACATAGAATAACATTAACATTACATAGAATAACATTAACATTACATAGAATAACATTAACATTACATAGAATAACATTAACATTACATATAATAACATAACATACTATTATAGTAACATAACATACTATTATAGTAACATAACATACTATTATAGTAACATAATATAATAACATAACATAGAATAACATAACATAGAATAACATAACTATAACTCCGTAGTATGAAAACATATTAAGGGGGTACTACTTGGTTTTCATGGACCCCCTTCTCCCTCATGTTTAGCATATTAGTTATGTTTTAAGACGTTCGTTCAGTTAGTTTGGCGAATTTGAGAAATTTCGCCTCATTTTGTATTTAACATTAAGACCTTTCGTGCCCTTTAGGTGTCTATTTTTTCCTGGCGAGCGAAAGCGAGCCTCTAATCTTAGAAGGAATCGGCCTTCGGTCGGGAAATTTTTCTACCGAAAAATTTACACATTTACCTTGAAAGGGGATCTAGGGGGTGTTTTTCTAAGTTTGATGGAGGTCTAGCGAGGAACCTCAAAAATCATTAAATATATAAATATGTAGCCCAAAAATAAATTACTACCTCCTTAAACGTATCTTCAACATCTAAACAAATACACTGTTAACCCCTTCAGTACCGGGGACGTCCTTTTCAGCATATTCTGGGAACTATTAGACGATATTATTCAGCTTAGGAAGAACCTCTAGCCATAATAAGGGTTCAAACTATCTCAACCAACCCTTTTAGCTACCACAGATCCTTCCTCAGCTGCATAATATCGTCCAAAATTAGCTAGAAAAAAATATAACATGTCGCTGGTACTCAAAGGGTTAAACTAGGAAACAAATAAATGCCTTAAGTAATGAAAGAAGATGGTAGGCAAATGGATGGTACATATGGGAGAAGCAAAACGTGGCAATACAAAACATAGCAAATAATTATTTTTTATTAATTTAAATCCAACACCAAACACCCCCAATGAAATGAATGAAAGCATGTGATTCGCCGGGATTCGAACCTGGGTCACCAAACACATATTTTAAACACTCTAACCATTACACCATCAAGACAGTTATAGGGTTATGCCCAAGCCTACGACTTATTATCCATTCTCGAATACTGGATATTAATCTATTCATGTACATATTCCCAACTGCGCTATGGTAGCCTAATGGTTAAGCGAGAGGAAAGGGTATTCATGGGGCACAGATCATATAGACCGACCTCGCTACAAAATATCCCTGAACCTAATGACCATCTACTATTATTGATTTAACTCCAATAACAATAACCGAGAACAACATTAATTGAACAACATAGCAGAAAAATCACACCATCAACACTAAACAATACTACTACACATTATTACAGCCTGGGGAAATGATTAAGGAAAGATGATATGAAGGTACAAAGGAGTACAAAGGAAATCAAGCAACAACAGGTCTAGTGACCCTTCTAGGCTGCTTGTCCTCCAAAACACTGAGGATCAAGTGTCCAAACAGTGGTTTAGAGTGGGTAAGGGAACATTGGAAAGGGAACTACTGCCCTGGAACTAATGTCCGTGGCAGCATTAGGAAGTTAGTAGGGGACAGATGGGTTAGTAACTGAGGGGGGATAAAATAAAGTTATTCATTTACAAACGCAGTCAGTCGCGAGTTTGATGCGAGATATTTGTCTAATCGGAGTTTAAATGAATCTACGGTGCTGCAGTCTATAACGTCTCGGGGAAGCCCATTCCACAAGTTGACAACTCGATTGAAGAAGAAATTCTTAGATTCGTGTGAGTTAAAAGATTTACCAATAATTTTGCAACCGTTTCCCCGCGTGTAATTAGATTGGTCGATAGTGAAGTACTTACTACAGTTAATATTGTCGATGCCTTTGATGATTTTGAACACCTCTTAATCTGCGCTGGGTTAAAGGAAATAGATTTAATTCTCTAAGACGCTCTTCGTATGGTTTGTTCTTTAGGCTAGGTATCATTTTGGTAACTCTACGTTGAACTCGTTCTAGCTTGTTTATATCTTTTTGGTAATAAGGGCACCAGGATTGAACGCAGTATTCCAGAAGAGAGCGGACTAAGGAATTGTAAAGGGTTAGGATAACTTCTTTGGATTTATGCTCAAATGACCTGCCTATAAAGCCAATTATTTTGTTTGCCTTCTTAACAACTTCTGAACATTGTTGACTCGGTTTTAGGTTACTCGATATTGTTACTCCCAGATCGGTTTCTCTGTTTACATTCTTAAGCGGAGTGCCATTCATCGAATAGTTTGCTTTCTCATTTAGGTATCCGATATGTAGTACTTTACATTTATCCGGATTGAAACTCATTTGCTGCCCAACATGACAACTTATCTAGATTGTGTTGCATATCGTCAACTTGTTCTTTTGAGAGTACGCTATTTGTAATTTTTGTATCATCAGCAAATTTTGAGATTGTACAGGTGAGACCCTCATCTATGTCTTTTATGTAAATTAGAAAGAGAATTGGTCCTAGTACCGATCCCTGGGGTACCCCCGCTACTTACATTGGTCTATTTAGATGCCTTACCGTTTATGACTAATCCTTGCTTTCTGTCGCTGAGCCAATTTTCTATCCATTTTAACACACCGTCTTGTATTCCATGCGCTTTTAGTTTTATCAATATACGTTTGTGGGGAACTTTGTCAAAGGCCTTTTGAAAATCAAGGTGTATAATATCTACAGCTTTACTCTCATCGTAGAGGTTGAGAATATCGTGGAAGAAGTCTAAGAGGTTTGTTAAACAGGAACGTTTTTTACGAAAGCCGTGTTGAGTATCTTTAAGTAAGTTATTTGCCTGTAAGTGATTTAAGAGTGTCTCTTATGACCGTTTCTAGCATTTTACATACAATTGAGGTTAAGCTAATTGGTCGATAGTTACTGGGTAGGGATTTGCTGCCTTTTTTTAATATCGGTGTTACGTTGGCTAGCTTCCACTGATCAGGCATAGTCCCAGACTGCAAGGATTCATTGAATAGCAATGTCAGTGGTTTGGAGAGCTCATCCTTAGCTTCCTTTAGAACTCTAGGCGAGATTGTATCAGGTCCAGGCGTTTTATTTACCTTGAGTTTAAACAATTTAATAGTTCTCTCTCTGTAACGGTGATATTGCTTAGAACATCTGAATTATCAATCTGAATCGGCGATGGTGTAGGGATATCACTGAGGTCTTCGGTTGTAAAAACTGATGCAGAGAAGGTATTGAGGGCATTACTCATTTGTACTAATTCTTTGGTGTATTCTCCATTTTCATCGACTAATGGTCCAACAGTTGAAGTAACTACTTTTTTCTTTCTGATATAACTATAGAATTCTTTCGGGTTTGTTTTACTTTGATTCGCAACATGTAACTCCAGGGTCTTTTTACTTTGCTTAATTAACTTTTTGGCTTTGCGTCGTAGCTCTACAAATTTCACCCGTTCTTCGTCATTTTGTGAGGATTTTAATCTATCATTAGAACATTTTTTAGCAAGCAGGCAGTTTGAAATATCTTTATTCCACCATTTGGGCTTATTATTATGGCCTGGACGCCGTATTTTTGATGGTATGCAGTCTTGCACTGCCTTAAGGTAAGTGGTTGTGAAACACTCCCAAGATATATTTATGTCGTTATTGTTAGTCAGAAAGTTCCAGTCAGTTTCTTTAAGCTTTGATTTAAGTTTATGAAAATTTGCTTTCCTGAAATTAGGGACTTTCTCAATGCTGCTATTTGATTTGTTACTAGTAAACTTTAGAGTGAAAGTTATCGTACGATGGTCGCTGTTACTGAATTAATCTCCAACATTCAAATTCTCTAATAATTCTTCTTTAGTTGCGAGTACAAGGTCAAGCACATTATTACCACGGGTCGGGTCGGAGATTGTACAAATTGAAAAAGTGAACTCTCTTGCAAGTTAGCATAGAGGTTGTGTCCAGAGTGTGAAGTAAGAATATCGCCCCATTTAGTCACGGGTAAGTTGAAATCGCCAAGAATTACGGTATCTTTTATGTTAGTTATTTCTGCAATTTGTTCATAAATTTCACTGTCAGTTTGCACTGATTGAGCTGGGGGTCTGTATAATAAAGCTAGTGTTATTTTAGTTCCTCGTTTATTATTTAATAGTACGTAAGATATGTCTATATTCGCAATTTGAGGTTTTGACATTAAGACGAGATTAAGACTTTCCTTTATAAAAAACAGAACTCCTCCTCCATTTCTATTTATCCGACTTTTCTCAAACATTGTATAACCAGGAAGCGTATATTCGGCTAAAAAGTCTGTCTTCCGTATTTAACCAAGATTCAGTAATGCCGATTATATGATAATGTTCTGTAAACACGATTTCCTCTAGATCTGAAAATTTATTGCGTATGCTACGAGCATTTACATAAAACACCTTAAGAGTATTAGAGTTGGATGTTACTGATTGTGCATTGTCTGAATTTTCAGTTCGTATTTGACTTACACTACCCTGTCTGGATACCCCCGGTTGACCCTGTTTTTTGAACGGAAATCCTTGACTGCATCGTTCAGCAGACGACCAAGACGTGCAGCTCCTACTTCATTGAAATTTACACCATCTACTGAAAACAAAGATTTATCATAGTAAAAATGATCCCACTTGTCGACAAAGCCGATGTCCTCCTCCCTGCAGAGTTTGGCTAGTCGGCGATTTGTACTGGTAGCTATGTTGTAGAATCGGTTTTCTACATCAAGCTATCTATCTATCTATTGCCTGACGCCGTGATCCCCAAAGGGGTGGCTACGAACGAACCGCCCCCATGCACATCTGTCCCCAGTCAGTCGACGCCCCTCCCCCCAACCAGCACCGCCTTCGTTCATGTACTTCCTCACTCCATCCTTCCACCTCTCATTCGGTCTACCTCTCCCTCTCTGTCCTTCCACCTCGCTCTCTTACACCCTCTTAGTCATTCTCTCGCTTTCCATACGTTCCATATGGACGAACCATCTCAAGTTGTTCCTTTTCACACTTTCCAGCACATCTACCTCCACACCACACCTCCTTCTTACTTCCTCATTAGTCTGTCTATCCCTCCATGTAACTCCGCACGCACTCCTTAAGTAATTCATTTCCACTGCTCTCACTCTTGGTCTAAGTCTCTCAACCAATGTCCATGCTTCGCTTCCGTAAGTCAGTGTCGGGATTACCACACTGTCATGCAAGGACTTCACTTCCATACTGACCACCCTATTTCTTGTTACTGCTTTTAGTGTTCCTACAACCCTCTTCCCCTGTTGTACCCTCTCCCGCACTTCTTCATTCATAGTCCCATCTTTACTCAACACACTGCCCAGATACTTAAAAGAGTTGACGATCTCCATAGCCTGACCGTTCAGCTTCACCTCACACTCTGTGACTTCACCCCTTTCGAAGACCATAACCTTGCTCTTCCCCGCATTTACCTTCAAATTCCGTTTTTTCGCACACTGTTCCAAACTCATTTACCAGACCCTGCAACTCCCATTCATTATCACTCATCAGAACTGTATCATCCGCAAACAGCAATATAGGTAGCTTCCACTCAATTCCCTCCCTTTTCAGTGATACACCAACATCCACTGCTCTTGATAGTATTTCTTTCATGACTCCATCCATATATACAGTAAACAACCACAGGGACATCACACACCCCTGTTTCAAACCAACATTCAGGTCAAAGAACTCGCTCTGCTCACTCTCCACACGTACTGCCACCTTTGCACCCTTATACATGCTCTTCACTGCTTTCAGCAACTTGCTCTCTACTCCGTATATTCTAAGTACTTTCCACAAACCTTCTCTATCCACTCTGTCATAGGCCTTCTCCAAGTCCATAAAAGCAACATACACCTTTTGTTTCTTCTCCCGATACTTCTCCACAACACAATTCACAATCTACATCAATCCGGGGAACAATTCCTGAAATTAAGATTCTATTAGATTTTTCCTTGAATGACATGATCAGCCGCCGGTACTTGCAAAGTAGTTCCTCTGACCGCGTCTGTTGGACATCGTTAGATCCAATGTGGATGACGTACGTGGTGCTTGCGGGGGCGAGCCTGGAAACCTCTTCCACAGCCACAACAATGTCGTCCACGCTGCCACCTGGGATACAGAATCGCTTTCTGGTCCTGGGTGCCCTGGTGCAGAACTCGGTTAATTGGCCACGGACCATGGAGTCGCCCACAACAAGCCGAACTTCTTCCGTTTCCTCTTCCTCGTCAATAGCAAGAATTTTGAAGCGGTTTTGGCATGTTGTCGGGATGACCTTACTGGTACTGGGATGCACATTGTTTCTCACTAACTGAAAGTTGTCCTTGGGGGGGAGTGAGAGTAGTCATTATTATTTTCTGCAACATCTAAGGTAGCTGCTGGTATGGGTACCGGTACTGTATGCACTGGAATGGCGGTTGACATCGTAGTGGTTTCTTGGGCCGAGGCCACTCCTACGTTGAGTGTGGCAAATTCTTGAAGGGATTCAAGCTTCGTAGTCAGGGCATCGATCTTGCGGTGAGCTGCATTCAATTCATCCGCAATCTTCTTTCGGAGCTGGCAAAATCTACAAATTTGGACATCAGTATCAACAAACATGGTAGGGCCAAATTTACCGGAACAACTCGTGCAGGTTCGTTGCGGCGCCATGACGATATTATCACAAAATAGTACAATTAAAGCCTGAAAATCACAAAAAATTTATGTTAGCAATGTGATACTATTAATTCCTGAAAATCACACAAAATTTTGTTAGCAATATGATCAAATTAATATGCCTGTAAATCACACAAAAATATGTTAGCAATAGAACACAATTTATGCCTGAAAATAAAACAAAAATTTATGTTAGCAGTATGACACAGTTAAAGCCTGAAAATCACAAATGGACTAGAAATTTGTTACAAAATTTACTGGAAAAAAAGACAAAGTGGGAGAGGGTTAATGTAGCCTAGTGAGAAAACTGGAAAACAGTATACAGTACAGTAACAACAAATATTTGTTAGCAATATGGTACAATTAATGCCTGTAAATCACAAAAGAATATGTTAATCACAAAAAAGAATATTATGCCTGTAAATCACAAAACATATATTAGCAATAGAACACAATTTATGCCTGAAATAAAACAAACATTTATGTTAGCACTATGACACAGTTATACTGTCACATATACCATGCCATTAGTATTACATTACGGGGGTAGTGCTTGGTTTTTAGTATATATATATATGTATATATTTTATTTAGTTTTTAGTATGCTCGCTAGACCTCGATCAAGCTTAGAAAAACACCCCCTAGACCCCCATTCAAGATAAATGTGTACATTTTTCGGTAGAAAAAGGGTCCCGGTCGAAGGCCGATTCCTTAAAAAAATAGTGCTGGAGGCCTTCTATAAACTGCACACAACCGTCTAAATATAGCTAAAATAAAATTAAAGAGACGTCGCCGGTAAGGAAGAGGATAATGACCATCAGTATACCTATAGAAGGGTGTATTACTGTGGACACTTTACTAACCCTTTTCACACCCATAACTTGTGAGAGGGAACACATAAATCAAAGATGTATATATATACAGAAAGTTGCTATATAAATCATTGAACTTTTCTTTTTCAACCGGGGTTTTATTTTCATAGCGACGGGTTCACTCGTGTCATTAATTTAATATGTATAAAAAATGGGAGCAGGGGAGAGGGGAATGAGCGAGCGAGAGAGACAGACAGACAGAGAGAGAGAGAGAGAGATTCATAGATACACAGACCTTGCGGCCCCTACTAGGCAGTCCCGACTTATTCTAACAAAATGTGTTACTATGGGTCTCTCCCCACCCACCACTTCCTCCGAAGAGAGTTGAGCATGACATACAGCTGGGACGAATGGGCCTCAATTGAATGAGAAAATTTCTACCGAGAAACTTAATATTAGTGTTAACTTGTCTCTGACCTGATGGTGGATTTGTTTTATAGGTGTTATTATATAGTCCTGTGTGTATACTGTATAGGTATATTTTATAGGTGTTATTATAGTCCTGTGTGTATACTGTATAGGTATATTTTATAGGTGTTATTATATAGTCCTGTGTATACTGTCTAGGTATATTTTGTTCATTGATCGTACGTGGAAGAATCTTGTCACCAAAAACAATGAAATGGGGAGATTCATCTGTGGAAATATTAGGCATTCAACAAAAGGGATGAATTCGCCCCATATTTTATGTTCTATGTCGATACAAATATATATATATATATATATATACCGGGTACAATAGGCAAAGGAATATTGAAAATAGATTAGGAGTGTCATGGCCACCTTATATTTAACGGTTGACAATATACGATTTATATTTAGCTAAAGAAAACGGTTAAAACTAATGTAAAGCGAAACATTCCTTCAGTAAAGGGATATTTATTTTGTTTTGTATTTGGGCTGCAAGGCGATTATAAATATATTATGGGAAGACATCTTATAATATACTGTATGCACGCCGGGACATATCACATCTTCATATGCATCAATTAACCTATCCGCGGCGAGACTCCGATTGATTCGTTAAACGTCGTGAGGGGCGAAGCTATTGCATTAATTTCTGACTAAATTCGTCATTATCCGATAAATATAGTAATTTTTTATTCATAAGCGCCTATTTTATGTTTAATATGAAGATAGTTACATGTTACAACAATAAAACAAGTGGGAATAGTATTTGGGGGGTGAAAAACACGAAATATTGTCGAGCGGTTCATTCATGGAGTTGACAGAGAGCGAAACTGCACCCTTCCTTCATTAGCTCTAGAGTGAGACTGGAAGTAGTGCGGGCTAGTCTCTCTCTCTCTCTCTCTCTCTCTCCTCCCTCCACACCCATCCCTTTTGACCTTGACACCGGGTAGGGAGTTTTGGTGCCATAAATAAACCATAATTGCAGGACTAAGAGAAAAATAGGTGATAATTGAGGGTGGGGTAAAGGGGGGAATTTGGACACATGTGGAGTAGTGATAGGATGTATGGAGAGAAATTATCTCGCATATTTAACTTTGTTTTGAGTGACAGTGGGATGTTTGGAAAGGCTTTTTTTAAGCCATGGCTCATATGAGGACGCTCGCCCTCCTAGGGTTCAGACCCAAATGAGGACGCTCGCCATTTATGGGTTAACACACACTCACTCACCCACACACACATAGGCTACCTCTACACCCATAAATCTACACACGCAGACACATCTACACCCGATATATACGTTCACATACATCTACACACACAAATACACACACCACACACACACACCTACATACACACACCTACATACACACATACACACACATCTACACACACGTGGCCGAGCGAGCTTAGTCTCTGAATGGGAGTGCTAGCTCTGGTGTCTGGGTTCGATCCCAGGCTCCGGCAGGGCAAGTTTCTCGCAAAAACTTTCCCTGGTAGTGCAGGCTAGGTCTGGACGGAATGTCTCTGGGGTCCCACAAAGTCTTCTGCCCACGTCCTACTCCCTCGGGGTATGTAGGCGCTCTCGTTCGCAGTCAGGATCAGTCTGTTAACAGGTTAAGTTTTTGTATTTTCAGCCTCATTGGCTGCCGGCTCGAATTATATATGTTTTTTGTTTTACATCTACATCTGCATACACTGCAGACACACACACACACACTTATCTACATCCACACATACACATATCTACACCACCTCTACACACATACGTCTACAACACCACACACATTTACATCACCTCTACACACACACACACACACACACACACACACACACACACACACACACACACATCTACACCCGCCCAGTAAACAGAATATTGCAAATTGGTGTTCAGAGCTGAGCAATATCAATTTGAGAGAGGGTATCACTGCTGGAGAAATGATGTGTGTGTTCTCCCCCTCTCTCTCTTCCACACTCACTCTCACTCGCTCTCTGTCTCGCTCTCTCTCTATCACACACACACACACACACACACACACACACACACACATCCAATTACCTTTACAATCTGATCGGCAACGAGAAAACAAAACCATTATACACAAATATTTATACTCTTCTCTCTGTCCCTCACTCTCTCTCTCTCTCTCTCGATCACATACACACAAATCTAATTAACGTTACAATCTGATACACAGATAAAAATAAACCATTATAAAGAAATATTTACACATCTCTCTCTCTCTGTCCCTCAAACACACAAACTCTCTCTCTCTCTCTCTCCTTGTCTAACCATTTATAATTCCACTATGTTGCTCTAGGTTTGACTTCCCATGACTTCTTGTTTTGGATATCATATTACATGCGTTTTCCTTTTTCATCTGGAATATTAGGGTTGTAGGAGATATAACACTTGGAGATCATACATTAACAGAGATTGGCCAACCTCCGCCATATTGGGGCTATTGAGGTCATTATGTTCTGTTTACACATTTAATATCCATTCCCATAATATACATTCGGCTGTACTGGTATATGATAAATAGTTTGGTCTTTGGTTGTCCATTCTACATAGGTAAACATAAACTAGCACCACGCTGTATGGTATTTGCGGCACCAAAATGGCATTCAAAGCAAATGATGTCCGCTGTTTCTTACTGCAGGATCACTATTATGACCCAGTACAAACAAAACCGGTATCACACGAGTACTTTTACCCTTAACATAATTTTATCCTCAACACTGGTCTGGCAGCTTATGAGGTCAAGGTTTTTACTATTAT
The DNA here is from genome assembly GCA_032716605.1 of Paralithodes platypus. Taxonomy (NCBI): domain Eukaryota; kingdom Metazoa; phylum Arthropoda; class Malacostraca; order Decapoda; family Lithodidae; genus Paralithodes; species Paralithodes platypus. The sequence continues at coordinate 8,028,910 of CM064574.1, read as the reverse complement.
TCCGTTACCTACGTTGTTTTATCATCGTGTAGTTTCCTATATCAGTGCAGAAGATCCCATACATGTTGCCAGAAATTTGTTCACCATAGAAAGTTGTCAACAAAAGGTCTGGTGTGATACCCTCCTAAAGACGGTATCACACGAGCGCTATTTCCTTCAACATTGGTCTGGCAGCCTATGAGGCCAACATGTATAATATTTCGGTTACCTAAATTCATCTATCATCAGTTTAGTTTCCGATATCAGTGCAAAATATTCCAGAAATGTTGCCAGAAAAATGTTAATGATCGAATGTTGTTGTTGTTGTTGTTGTTCCCTAAGCTGCCTGGCCGAACAGCCCCGAGTCCCTGAGAAAGGCCATGGCCACGATCGGGCTTTCCCACAGAGCTCTCATTGAGTGTAGATTGTGTTGTTGGCGTAAGTGGTTGTGTGAAATGCAGTCTTCTATGATGTGTTTAATGGTATGGGGTGCTGTGTTACATCCCGGGCAGGCGTCGACAACGGAGTCATCCAGTCTCTTCTGATAGCTCAGGAGAGCTGGATGGTGTCCGCATCTCAGCCTGGCCAGGTGGACTCTGTCCTCGCGAGGAAGGGAGGATTCGGAAGGATGGATTTCGGGAGGTCGTGCATGCAGCTGTGTGTTGTCTGTGAGTGAGTGGATGGATCGGTGAGAGATATGAGTATGGATGTGCTTCTGGATGTTGGTTCGGGGTGGGCAGGGAGGGAGAGAGGACAATAATTGTGTGTGATACCGTGTGCTGGGTGTTGTTTTGATATTTCTTGGTGTCTGTGGGTGTGTTGCCATGTAGTTTAGTGGGTGGTCTTGGTTCGTGGAGGCTGCTGCCAGGAATTGAGTGCCTCTCATGTCCAGATGGTCTTTGACTTTGAGGATTTTGGTTTCTTGATGTAGGTGATCTGTGGGTGCAGTAGCTGTGCAGCCTGTAATGATCTTCAGGGCTTTGTTTTGAATAGTCTGTAAGGTCTTATGATGTGTTTCAGCTAGGTTAGAAGCCCAGGCTGGGCTTGCGTATTCCATCACTGATCTTATGTATTGTTTATATACTGTGGTGGTAGTTTCTTTGTTGTGTCCAAATTTTGTGTGAGCAAGTGACCTGAGGGCGTTAAGTCTGGGTGTCAGTTTCTTTTTAATGTTTGTGGTGTGCTGTTTGAATGTCATATGAGTATCATATGTTACTCCTAGGATTTTGGGTGTGTGTGTATGTGTTAGGGGTGTGTTGTTTATGGTGAGTTGAGGGATGTATTCGTGTTCTCCTGTCCAACTTGTGAGCAGGGTTGCGGTGGATTTGGCTGGGGCTAGATTAAGTCTGTTTGTAGTGCACCAGCCATGTAGTGTGTTGAGATAGGGTTGAAGGAGATCTGTTGCTCTTTTTGGGTCATGGTGTGTGCATGTGAGTGTTATGTCATCTGCATAGGAGGCTAAGTTTATTTGGGGCGTATTGGGTGTAGTTATATCGTGCATGTACAGATTGAAGAGTGCGGGCGATAGGACGGATCCTTGTGGGACTCCGTTTGGAAAGTTTCTGATTGAAATGATCGAATGTTGACTATAAAAGCTCTCACCGGTATACACTGTATATTTCAGGAGTGCAATATAGAACTATTATTGAATGATATGACAGTGTTCACCATGTTTGAGCATATATCTAATATGGCCCCTAAATATTAAAATAAATTTCAATCTTTAAAAAAAAAAAAAAAAAAAAAAAAAAAAAATAAATAAATAAAGATATAAAGCCCCCTGATACTTATCTGTGTTAAGGGGGGGATGGTTCACTTTTTGGGCATTTTTTGCATGTATTCATTATGTTTCTAGTTTCTTCCCTAGACCTTCATCAAATTTAAAAAAAACATTCATTAAATCCTCCTTCTTGATTAATTTGTAAATTTTTCGGTAGAAAAATTTCCCGGCCAAAGGCCGGTTCTTCCAACATTACAGGCTCACTATCGTTCGCCAGGGAAAATAATCGACACATAAATAGCACGAAAGGTCTAAATATTGACTAAGAAATGGGGCGAAAGGTCTTAAAATCGACTAACTAATGGGGCAAACATCTTAACACCTAAAAACTAATGGGGCTAAACATAAGGGAGAAAGTGGTCCAGAAAACCGGCCCATCTCCCCTTAAATCTATACATTTTCCATAGAATAATGTCCTGTCCGAACACTGATTGGATTCCTATTGTTCGCCCAATTATTAAATTGATGCCTGATTTGGGTGAAACATTTTATAACCGCCAAGCTAATCGGATGGAAAGCCTTACAATGGCCAAACTAATAGAGTGAAATTGGGGTACTGAAAAAAGACCACCTCTGGTTTAAATAAGGTTAAGGAGTTTGAAGCCAAGTCCATAGCCTCACCTAAAGTGAAACGGTTAGGTAGAAGAATTGTGCATTTGTTGATGAAAATATCAAAATTGGCACACACAATCATTAAGGCAATATAATCAAAATTGGCACACACAATCATTAAGGCAATATAATCAAAATTGGCACACAATCATTAAGGCAATATAATCAAAATTGGCACACACAATCATTAAGGCAATATAATCAAAATTGGCACACACAATCATTAAGGCAATATAATCAAAATTGGCACACACAATCATTAAGGCAATATAATCAAAATTGGCACACACAATCATTAAGGCAATATAATCAAAATGGCACACACAATCATTAAGGCATATAATCAACATTGGCACACCATCATAAAGGCAATATAATCAAAATTAGATAGGGAGGTATCATAGGTTTAGCCTATGTTGGCTTCAGCAGCCCCTATTTCCATTAGAGTTCTGAAACACTGGTTTTTTACCCAAACTGTATACCGTGTTAGGGATACCAAATGACTCGTCTGGGCAAGGGAAACTACTTATATTCAGACAATGTTTGACTAATGTTGACCGTTTGACTGGAACAGTCTCCTGTAATAAGTCATCATGCCACAAATTGATAACAAATGTTGCCAATTGTCCCTAACTTGTTGAACTACAGTAACCAGTAAAAGTCAAACGGTCAACATTAGCCAAACATAGTCTGAATATACCTGTATGTTCTTTCCCTTGTCCAGACGAGTCATTTGAGATTAAGCATATTAATTATAATCGCTAAATTAATGAGGTGGAACGTCTTAAAATCTCAAACTAATGGAGTAATGATGGTCCAAAAAGACCCCATCTCATATTAGAGAGGTTTAAGATATGTAACAGTTTTGTTAAAGCTATATGTGTACTATTATACATATACAATTATTACAGTAAACTCCACGGCACCGATGGCTTTTAACGCAAATGTAACAACAATGATACTTATAAAAAGTGTTTTGTCGTTTATGTGTCGTAATATGATGATGAAAACGTATATTATGTGTTGAATTTGTGTTACACTTACGCGTTCATCTTCACAGTGTAAGCTACACGAGCATTATAGTATTTCTTGTGTAAAATATCCATTATCCTTAATTTATCTACACCTTGAAAAATAATGGTATGAAAAGGGTAATTGATATGTCCATAGTATTTTACCCACTTGCAGATATAATGTTGATAATATAGCCATCTTCTACAAGGATAGCATGGTAAGTCACTTTTTCTATTGCACTAGACATATCGAAGGCCTTCGATAGAGTCTGGCACAAATCTTTCATTTCTAAACTACCCTCCTTCGGTTTTTATCACTCTATCTGTGCCTTTGTCTCCAATATCCTTTCCGGCTATTCCATAGCTACAGTTGTGGACGGCCACCGCTCACTTCCTTATCCTATCAACTCCGGTGTTCCTCAGCGCTCTGTCCTATCTCCCATTCTTTTTCTAATTTTTATAAATGATCTTCTCAACTGTACCTCCAGTCCCATCCATTCATACGTAGACGACTCTACTTTACACTACTCAATTAGTTTTCCTGAACGCCCTAGCCAGCAGTCCCTCAAAAACAAACTTAATGAAGCCATGCAACACTTATCTTCAGATCTAACTACTCTTTCCAGTTGGGGCAGAGAAAACCTTGTTACCTTTAATGCTTTCAAAACCCAATTTCTTCATCTTACTACCCGTTCAGAACTCCCAGAAGACTATCCCTTACTCTTCAACAATACAAAAATCAATCTTTCATCTTCTCTCAATATTCTCGGTGATTCTTTTTCTTCTGCTCTTACTTGGAAGGACCATATTACCAGTCTTGCTAAGGCAGCCTCCCAGAAGTTGGGTGTGCTCAACCGCCTCAAGGGGTTCTTTACCCCTGTACAGCTTCTTACTCTGTACAGGGGCATAGTGCGTCCTTGTATTGAGTATTATTCACATGTGTGGGGAGTATCCTCTCACACTGTACTCCTAGACAAAGTAGAAAGGAAAGCCTTTCGTATCATTAACTCCCACCAACTCTCTGCAACCTCTCTCTCTTCGCCGTAATGTAGCATCTCTATCGCTATTATAATAATCAATGATCCTCAGAGCTTTCCCAGTGTATACCACCTCTTCTACGTAGGGTACGTAGTACCCGTCTTGTAACACAATCCCACCCCTACTCTGCAACTCTCCAACCCAAGAGTGAAAAGTTATTCTCAGACTTTCTTCTACCGAGCTCGGGAAATCTCTCCCAGAATCAGTCTTTCCCTCCTCATATGACTTAAATTGCTTCAAACTCAGTGTGTCCAGGCATTTTGACTCGAACGTCCTTTGACTTTGGCCCTGTCACTCCTTCAACTCTGGGTGAGGCACTCGATACAGGCAGTTCTGCCTTTTGTCTCCCTCACTCACATAGAAAAAATAAATAAATAAACCACTATCAATATACCCAACTATTGTATATATACTAAACACATATTGCCAGGGTCCACCGATGTAATTTAACATCCTTACGGTACTGTTTCTACCTGTTCATCTTGGATGAAGTCATTGAGAAATTGTAAGTTTTTAAATGACGTTAACAATTACCTGTGACGAAGCTTAAGCCACTTATCCCATGACTCGAACACAAGATCCACCTATGTGGGCTCGCACATTGATATTAGTCCAGAATTAGTTAGTAGTGAGTTATATCTTCTAAAGGATGAATGTAAATTGATTCTCTGTAACCTGGTTAACATTAGTTTACACATGTAGCCAGAAATAAATGGACAGTATTTGTATATGTACTTTTTAATATGTAGTCTGTTTTTCATTAGTTATTTTTCACTTATTAACAACAACTCTCAGCGAGTTGTCTTGATAACCTAAATAGGGTCATATTATCATGCATAGATCCTACAAATAAATTCTGGTATCATGTTTAATATTATGTATATTACTATATCTATTCGAGAATCTGATAAAATAAATCCCTCTACCCTCCTGTAGTTCTACTCAGACAGGTCAAGAAAACACTCACCATAATGTAACAAACAAAGCAAAGAAGATGCCAGGCCATATCCAAAATAATGTGATGGCGGTGTGGCAACACTCATCAGGAGATTAATATGCACAAAATTAAATTAGCCAGGATAGCTGCGGTCCGATTTCCCGAGCAATAAGGACACAAGACAACAATAACACCAACCGCAACCTTCTGACTCGTAGCATCACCCACCCTACATCACTACTAGTGAGATGGCTACCACCAACACCCCAGAAAAGCCTCACACCACACAAACTCTGCTAACCCTCAACACTACCAACCCAGGAACAGCAGCAAGAAGAGACATTACCTAAGCCACAAAGACCAAGGTATCAAACATATTAGGAGCAATCCTATACATGGTCAAAGTAGGCTTGACGCTACTAGAGGCAGGCTAAACGCTGCCAACTCACCAGCTATGCTTGAGGCTTGCAGAAGTATGCTCGACTCTAGTAGAAGTAAGCTTGATGCTAGCAGTAATAGGGTCGACGTTACTAGATGTAGGCTTGGTACTGCAAAAATACCAGCTAGACTTGAGGTTAGCAGAAGTAGGCTCGACACTACTAGAGGTAAGCTTGACGCTGCTAAAACATCAGCTAGGCTTGGGGCTAGCGGAAGTAGGCTCGACACTGCTAATAACTTTCAGCGGTTCAAGACACCAGCAACAACAATTAACAACTTGAAAATGGCGCTTCAAGACTCTCTAAGAGTCTAAGACATCCCGACACCAGCAATCAACCACTTAAAGGAGGCGGTAGGAGACCCTCCATAAGCCAGCCAAAACGAAAACCCCAACCTATGACACTAGACTAAGAATGCAGGAAAAGAAACCTTCAGCAAGAGAAAGGATTAGTTCTTTACCGAACCCCAGAAAATCACTCATGTGCTAGCAAAAGTAATTCTTGTCTCACATATTAAGAGTCCCTTCTTGCCACATGTCAATTTCCACTTGGGAAACAATACACATATTCTATCCTTATGTTCTTATATTAAATTTGAACTTTTTGACCTTTCCTGATCGAGGTAATAGAGAAATTTAATACCAGAAATAATTCCTACACCTCAACACTCATAATTATGTAAAAGACTATTATTCATGTTCAGTGATTTTTCATAGTGAAGTTACCCATGCTTGGGCATTGTTGAAAATGAGCACTTCCATTTTCTCTGATCTGAATTCTCGGGCATACTAAAGCAATTATTTCAGCCATTCAATCTCGAAGTAACTAATATAGCTTGAGAGCCCAACAGACCATTTCCATATGTATTTCTCTGTACTTGTTTGTTAGAATAAATATTTCACTGTATGTATCTTTGAGGATTTAAGTATTGTGTGAGTAAGAAGTTCATTATTGCATACTTTCGTAAAAGTAGTATCGTTCACATTAAGAGTAATCACAGTAACATATATAGAATATGATCTTGTTTCAAGGGACTGGGTTTCTCGAAAGTGTCCCCAGTCCTGAAACTGTACTTTACTTACAGTGTGCTGGCTTAATAATCTAAAGGGTTGATAGCCTCTGAAGTCCTATTTGAATTAACCATCTTGTTCAAGAATACCTTTAGACTTATATTTATATATGAATAAAATCCATGTTCTGTCTATGAGTGTATGAATTATGATTTGTTTATCCTTGTCTTATGCAAATTAAATATCTTGTTATCCCTGTTTGGTGAATCTACACAACTTGTTTTGTCTAGCATAACAAAAGTTTAGTGACGAATCTAAATAAGATCATGGTTTCTACTGCAATCAAAATAATGGAAAACAACAACAACAACAACAACAACCGAAGCTTCATTCTATGAATTCCCGATAGAAACTGGCCATAGCAGGAGATTAACTGATGTGAACTATATATTAATAGTTCCAGATGTGCTGGAAAGTGTGAAAAGGAACAACTTGAGATGGTTCGGCCATATGGAACGTATGGAAAGCGAGAGAATTACTAAGAGGGTGTACGAGAGCGAGGTGGAGGGACGAAGGGGGAGAGGTAGACCGAATGAGAGGTGGAAGGATGGAGTGAGGAAGTACATGAACGAAGGCGGTGCTAGTTGGGGGGAGGGGCGTCGACTGACTGGGGACAGAGGTGCATGGGGGCGGTTCGTTCGTGGCCACTCCTTCGGGGATCACGGCGTCAGGCAATAGATAGATAGATAGAACTATATATTTTAAAATATTGCCTTTTTTCGGGGTGGGGGGGGGGGGTATTTTGATGATCTATTCGACATCTATCTATCTCTCCTCATACCTCATCTTTAATTTGTAATCCGCCTATCCCACCTCCTTCCATAGTGCATCCCTTCCTCCACTTCAGACAATTGAAGTGATTCATCAATCTCTACCCGTCCTCCTGCCTCTCCCTCACTCACACACACACACACAAACACACACACACACATAGACACACACACTTTCATATGTCTACATCTCTCTCTCTCTCTCTCTCTATATATATATATATATATATATATATATATATATATATATATATATATATAAAACAAAAAATCTATGTGAGTGAGGGAGGCAAAAGGCAGAACTGCCTATAGCGAGTGCCTCTCCCATAGTTGAAAGAGTGACAGGGCCAAAATCAAGGGACGTTCGAGCCAAAATACCTGGACACACGGAGGAAGAGGGCAAGACTGATTCTGGGAGAGAGTTCCAGAGCTCAGCTGTTAAATAGAAGAAAGTCTGAGAGTAAAGTTTCACTCTTGGGTTGGAGAGTTGCACAGAGTAGGGGTGGGATTGTGTTGCAAGACGGGTACCACGTGGTCTACGTAAAGGAGGTGGTATACACTGGGAAAGCTCTGAGGAACACTGATTATTATAGTAGCGATAAATATATATATATATATAGGCCTATATATAAATGCGGTTGTCCCCAGCTTTGTCAAGATGACATACGGATTTCAACATAAGAATGACACCCGTCAGATTAAAATTAGCTATAAAGAAGGAATGGTACAACTTTACTTTATTTATTGTATACAGTCTATTCAATAATTGTCGGATATGACTACCATGTTGAGTGAGGGACTGGGATAAAGTCAGTCAAAATTACTGAAGGGAGTCTGAGAGAATGGAGATCTGGAGGGTGGCAGAAATTATGATGGAGAAATGATGGTGGTGAGAGGGACATGATGGAACCTGTTGGTGCAGTGGGGGGAGGATGTGTTTGAGATAATTTTATATTGTATGGGATAATGGGAAGATATGGTGTTGAGGAGAGAGCTTGTTGTTCTGGTGGCATAGGAAGTGTTGTTAGAGAGATCGTGGTGGGGAAGAGACATGAGGTAGTCTCTTGGTGTAGTGTAGGGGGATGTGATGGAGAGATGGTGGTTTGGAAGAGACATGAGGTAGTCTTTTGGTGTAGTGTAGGGGGATGTGATGGAGAGATGGTGGTTTGGAAGAGGCGTGAGGTAGTCTTTTGGAGTAGTGTAGAGGTGGTGGGGGAGAGAGGCATGAAGTAGTCTTTTGGTGTAGTGTAGGGGGATGTGATGGAGAGATGGTGGTGTGGAAGAGGCATGAGGTAGTCTTTTGGAGTAGTGTAGAGGTGGTGGGGGAGAGAGGCATGAAGTAGTCTTTTGGTGTAGTGTAGGAGAGATGGTGGTGGGGAAGAGGCATGAGGTAGTCTTTTGGTGTAGTGTGGGGGATGTGATGGAGAGACTGGTGGGGAAGAGACATGAGGTATTCTTTTGGTGGAGTACAAAGGAAATCAAGCAACAACAGGTCTAGTGACCCTTCTAGGCTGCTTGTCCTCCAAAACACTGAGGATCAAGTGTCCAAACAGTGGTTTAAAGTGTGTAAGGGAATATTGGAAATGGAACTACTGCCCTGGAACTAATGTCCATGGCAGGATTAGGAAATTAGTAGGGGACAGATGGGTTAAAAACTGAGGGGGGGATAAAATAAAGTTATTCATTTACAAACGCAGTTAGTCGCGGGTTTGATGCGAGATATTTGTCTATGCGAAGTTTAAATGAATCGACGGTGCTGCAGTCTATGACGTCTCGGGGAAGCCCATTCCACAAGTTGACAACTCGATTGAAGAAGATGTTCTTAGATTCGTGTGAGTTAAAAGATTTACCAATAATTTTGCAACCGTTTCCCCACGTGTAATTAGATTGGTCGATAGTGAGGTACTTACTACAGTTCATATTGTCGATGTCTTTGATGATTTTGAACGCTTTAATTAAGTCGCCTCATAATCTGCGCTGGGTTAAAGGAAATAGATTTAATTCTCTAAGACGCTCCTCGTATGGTTTGTTCTTTAGGCTAGGTATCATTTTGGTAACTCTACATTGAACTCGTTCTAGCTTGTCTATATCTTTTTGGTAATAAGGGCACCAGGATTGAACGCAGTATTCCAGAAGAGGGCGGACTAAGGAATTGTGAAGGGTTAGGATAACTTCTTTGGATTTATGCTCAAATGACCTGCCTATAAAGCCAATCATTTTGTTTGCCTTCTTAACAACTTCTGAACATTGTTGACTCGGTTTTAGGTTACTCGATATTGTTACTCCCAGATCGGTTTCTTTGTTTACATTCTTAAGCTGAGTGCCATTCATCGAATAGTTTGTTTTCTCATTTTGGTATCCGATATGTAGTACTTTACATTTATCCGCATTGAAACTCATTTGCCAAATTTGAGCCCAACATGACAACTTATCTAGATTGTGCTGCATATCGTCAACTTGTTCTTTTGAGAGTACGCTATTTGCAATTATTGTATCGTCAGCAAATTTTGAGATTGTACAGGTGAGACCCTCATCTATGTCGTTGATGTAGATTAGAAAGATAATTGGTCCTAGTACCGATCCCTGGGGTACCCTTCTACTTACATTGGTCTATTTAGATGCCTTACCGTTTATGACTACTCTTTGCTTTCTGCCGCCGAGCCAATTTTCTATCCATTTCAACACACCGTCTTGTATTCCATGCGCTTTTAGTTTTAGCAGTAAACGTTTGTGGGGAACTTTGTCAAAGGCCTTTTGAAAATCAAGGTATATAATATCTACAGCTTTACTCTCATCATAGAGGTTGAGGATATCGTGGAAGAAGTCTAAGAGGTTTGTTAAACAGGAACGTTTTTTACGAAAACCGTGTTGAGTATCTTTAACACCTTACGAGCGGCCTATGCGGTTTATTTATGTGTACCGCACAGCGGGGTGTTTTTAGCCAAAATAGGGCTGTTTACGTGATCATTTTCATGCCTAAATAAGACCCAGAACGTAAAACAAGTACCTATCCCTGAAAGGGCATAAACAGAGCTTTCGAATGACACCATAACGATCCTTGTATGATGGATAGTTTTCTTGCAATAACCGTGCAACGCGAGTGCAAAAAGCAGGTAATTCGGTACTTTCAGTACATAATTGAGTATGTAGCGAGTGAGAGAGGGAGGAGGGAGCTGAGATTTGTGTCAGTAGGTTCGCCGCGGTGGTCTGGAGCAGTCATACGCTCGCTAGTCTCCTGCCACCACTTGTCTCTCTCTCTCAGCCACATTACGTGCTGAAATTGCCACTCGAGTTATGTCGAGCGCCGCCACATAGTCCAGCTTTATTTAACTCGACTTATGTTGCTCGCCGCTAATTAAGGGTTAAGTATGTTATTTTCCTCTAAGTGATTTAAGAGTCTGTCTCTTATGAGTGTTTCTAGCATTTTACATACAACTAAGGTTAAGCTAATTGGACGATAGTTACTGGGTAGGGATTTGCTGTTTTTTTTAAATATCGGTGTTACCTTGGCTAGCTTCCACTGATCAGGCATAGTTCCAGACTGCAAGGATTTATTGAATAGCAATGTCAGTGGTTTGGAGAGCTCATCCTTAGCTTCCTTTAGAACTCTAGGTGAGATTGTATCAGGTCCAGGCGTTTTATTTACCTTGAGTTTATCTAAACAATTCAATATTTCTCGCTCTGTAACGGTGATATTGCTTAAAACATCTGAATTATCAATCTGAATCGGCGATGGTGTAGGGATATCACTGAGGTCTTCTGTTGTAAAAACTGATGCAAAGAAGGTATTAAGGGCATTACTCATTTGTACTTCGTCTTTGGTGTATTCTCCATTTTCATCGACTAACGGTCCAACAGTTGAAGTAACTACTTTTTTCTTTCTGATATAACTATAGAATTCTTTTGGGTTTGTTTTACTTTGATTCGCAACATGTATCTCCAGGGTCTTTTTACTTTGCTTAATAGTCTTTTTGGCTTTTCGTCGTAGCTCTACAAATTTCACCCGTTCGTCATTTTGTAAGGATTTTAATCTATCATTAGCAAACTTTTTAGCAAGCAGACAGTTTGAAATATCTGTATTCCACCATTTGGCCTTATTATTATGGCCTGTACGCCGTATTTTCGATGGTATGCAGTCTTGCACTGCTTTTAGGGAAGTGGTTTCGAATAATTCCCAAGATGTATTTATGTCGTTATTGTTAATTAAAAAGCTCCAGTCAGTTTCTTTAAAACATAGCTCTAAGTTTATGAAAGTTTGCTTTCTTGAAATTAGGGACTTTTTCGATGCTGCTATTTGGTTCGCTACTAGTAAACTTTAAAGTGAAAGTTATTGTAAGATGGTCGCTGTTACTGAATTCATCACCAACTTCCAAATTCTCTATTAATTCTTCTTTTGTTGCAAGTACAAGGTCAAGAACGTTATTACCACGGGTCGTCGATCGAACAAATTGATAGAATGAACTCTCTTGCAAGTTCGCATACAAGTCATGTCCGGAGTGTGAAGTAAGAGTATCGCCCCACTAAGTCACAGGTAAATTAAAGTCGCCAAAAATTACGGTATCTTGTGAGTTACTTACATCTGCGATTTTTTCGTAAATTTCTCGGTCAGTTTGCACTGATTGAGCTGGAGGTCTGTATATTAATGCAAGTATTATTTGTACCTTTATTATTCTTTATTAGCACAAAAGATGTGTCGACGTTCACAATATGAGGTTTTGACAAGAGGGTCGGGTTAAGACTTTCTTTGATATAAAGTAAAACGCCACCTCTATTTCTATTTATTCGACTTTTCTCAAATATTACATAACCGGGAAGTGAATACTCTGCTAAAAAGTCTCTACCTTTTATATTGAGCCAAGATTCTGTTATGCCAATCACATCATAATTTTCTGTAAACACTAGTTCCTCTAAATCTGAAAATTTATTGCGTATACTACGAGTCGTTATCACTGGCGGTTTTGAATTTGGGTCGTGTTGGTGGAGCTTTATCCAAATTTGTGGTTCTTGACGGATTAGCATTTAATTCCTTCGCAGGTTGCCGTCCTCGCTGTCTTCGGTCCTCCTTCCTGGTTGTCCTGTGCTGAGTCGATTTCTTCTCCGAAAATCCTTCACCGCATTGTTGAGAAGACGCCCATGTGGGAGATATGATGGAGAGATGGTGATGGGGAAGAGACATGAGGTAATCTTTTGGGGTAGTGTAAGGGGATGTGATGGAGAGATGGTGGGGGAGAGACATGAGGTAGTCTTTTGGTGTATTGTAGGGGATGTGATGAAGAGATGGTGGTAGGAAGAGAGACATGAGGGAGTGTTTTGGTGCATAAGGAGAGGATATTATTAAGAGATGGTGGTGAGAAGAGAGAGACATAAGATAGTATGGTGGTCTGGTGGCATTGCTCAGTTTAGTAAGCAGTTCAGGAACCAGAGGTAAAGTAGATTTAACTAACCCTTTATGCTAAGTTAAAAAAATCGTCCACTGGTAGATAGAATAAAAGGACAAAATCATCACCGTACACTGTAAAAAAGCAAGGGTATACATACATGCATACAGGTACATGCATACAAGTTTAAAGACCGTTTCTTCCACAAAGAGTGTGATTACAGTCTAATGTCCTAATTGGCGACATTCCAAGCCTCACTGTCATGGGCTGCCTCTGTTTTCCCAACATTCACAGGCATTTCTTCTCCTAGTTCTAATCATGTATTCTCTCCTCGTGTCCGAACCAACCAAGTCGGCTTGTGCGTATAACTTCACTGATACTCCTAATGCATAGATACCCTCTAATTCCTCCCTCGATGCCCTGTCCCTGAGGTTACCCCTACATATCCATCTCACCTTTCTCTTTTCATTCCGTTCCATTCTTTTGACATCCTCCGCTTTAACCGGCCACGTCTCCGAGGCATAGGTCATCGCACTCCTAACACACGAGGTATACACCTTCCCTTTAAGATGAAGTGGAAGTCCTCTCATGGTCAAGAGTAGCAACAACTCTCTAAGCTTCCCCCAGCCACTTCTGACTCTAGCAAAAAATGCCCCCACACACCCCCGACCTTCCCCTGACGACCCCTCTAAATGCTGTGGACCACGGACTGTCACTCTTACTATCAACTTTTGAAATATTCGCGGCATTTACTCTAATTTTTACTCAGCTGAACACCATCTCTCCTCCTCTAAACCTGATCTTCTTTTCCTCACTGAAACCCAGGTGTCTGAGGCAACTGCCAGTTGCCCCTTCTATGTATTCTCCTACTTTCTCTATCCTAGTTTCAAAACCAGAGGTGGATGTTAACAAACTCACTTGCTCTCGTGTTCCCGATTTCGACTCCTCTGAATTCTCAACTTTATGGCTCAAACTATCTTGTCATTCTCATACTAAATATTTCTGTGCTGTCTTTCTTTCCCCAAACTCTACTGACTTTCCCAGATTCTTTCTTCTTTATAACTATCTTTAGTCACAGAAGTATGAGAGCAAGTGGAACGAGACTATTCGCATAGAAAACTTCGGCTAAAATTCTCCCTATAAAAGTTTAGTTCATTCATGCATATCCCCCATGGCCATGAGAGGGGGTGGTGGCAGTTTCTTTGTTTCCCTAGAACGGTTACGGCGGGAGAATTTCTCCCGGGCGGCGCAAGAGGTGATCACGTGATTCACCCATGTGGCAGCGTGGGTCTGGCTTGGTGCGCCCAGTACCTTCAGTCCATTGTCTGACTTGGTTGAGGGTGGGTGTGCGGTCCATTTAACTCGCTTGGATTTGCCCCTAAATCACATTTAGGGAGAATTTCTCCCGGAGTTGCTGTTAACGTGTGTTGTGCAGTTCGGGTGAAATTTACAATCCGGGTGAAAGAGTTTGGGATGGGACTCAGCCATGGTATGCTCCCATCACCCAAGACTGCACACACCGCAGGAGAAGCCAATCGGGCCATTTTTTTTATTTTTTTTTGCCTAATTAATTAATATGGTTTAAAAAAAAAATAACTTTTTAGTTACATTTTTGAAATTTAAAAATCATTCATACTTTAAACTACAATTTACATTTAAAATAGGCTAAATGAAAGAAGAAAAGCTCTATTTTCATTGTGTATTTTCAAAATAAAATAATTTTCTACATAAGTATTTTTTTTCCCTTTTTCATTTCTGGGAGAAATTCTCCTGGGGTTTCCTTTTACGTTACTGAAATCCAGGGTTACCATTCTAGGATTAGCTGGGCGAACGAGCCCTTGACTGAGCATTTTATTCAATCCGATTTTGTCTTTTTTCCTTCACGATAACTCAATGAATTAAATATTTATGGAAAAAACTATGGTGTTTGGTAGACAGTTTCAGTTATGGTCTGTAACATACAATAAACCTTGAAATCGTACCTGTATGTAGCTGTCACAAATATATACTAATGAAAGTAGACTTTTCATGGTTGAATTTCAGCTTCCAAAGCACATCTTGCTTGAACACACACCCTCTCACTACCAAGGCCTGTAACATACTGATATTGCAATGGAAGTGTAGGCTAGAAGCTTGTCTATCATCTGGCAACAAGCAGAGCGTCTCGGTACTCCCAAAGTAACCGGTAATACTAAAATTTACAAAGACGTCATCAGGAGTTAATAATTATATAACGTACCAAGACGTCCGCCGCAATGAAAGGGTTTAGGGACTCCATGATAAGAGAAAGGATGTTGGCTTGGTATTGTTCTTGATCAGTTTTTCTAGTCTGCTTACAACTTAACCCAACCTATAAGTATTCTCTTCTCTCTCACACACACACACACACACACACACACACACACACACACACACACACACACACACACACACACACACACTCTCTCTCTCTCTCACTCTCTCCACTCAACCCAGGGAGGATGGGTAAGGAAGGAAGGTGGTGGTGGGAAGGGGGGGGGGGGGAGAGATAATGATATTAGGGCCTCTTAGGGCAGATCAGAAACCTCTCAATTACCCCCCTCCCCCCTACCCCCTCCCTTCACCCTTATCGCCAGATTTTTTGCTAGGAGAGCGAGAGAGAGAGAGTTACTCAGATACTCAGACCACACAGACCTTGCGGTCCCTACTAGGTGGTCCGGCCTTAATACTACTAGACAGGGACAGTTTATTGTAGAAGAAAAGGACAGCAAAGTAGAAGTGTCTCTCCCCACCCTCCAGTCCCTCCGACTAAAATACCATACCGGAAAATAGGATGAAGTGTAACCTTATGGGTAAGGAAATGCCCACAAGGAAAGTTTTTATAGAGTATAGAAAAAAATTAGTTTGAAAGGGAAATTAACCTACACATACCTACTGATTAATTCATACTTATGCAATCTCCATGAAATGATCGGATCGTCTAGTCTCTTTTCAAACGTACCCCTCTCCTTCCCCCCCCCCCCTCCTTTCTTCCCCCACTTACCCCTCCCCAATTATTTTCGGTGTTTCCTCTCATTATCGTCATTCCTCCCTTATTTCTGCACAAAATATGGTGAGTGATGGTCTTACACACCCCCTCCCCCCTATCACATGCAAGAGAGATGACTAACACAGCTCAGTGCCTCCAGAGACTTTGAAAAGGTAGAATGTTACGCTCTCTCTCTCCGACAATATGCACCCCTTCACGCCACAAATATACTTTTTTCACCTATTTTCTGGTCTTCACTGTTCACATGTTCATCATATAAGTAAAATATATGCACATGGAGCAGAAATAATGCTTTATGTGGTAAACATAACAAATTCTATCGGATTCAAAGTATTTTTTTATTTTGTTTGCATATGCGGGTATTTCAAAACCATCAATGGCGCTCCCCTCGGGTTAATCTTTGCTGGGTTAAAGGAAATATATTTAATTCTGTAAGGCACTCTTCATGTGGTTTGTTCTATAATCTATAGGTATAATTTATCTAACTCTACTTTGAACTCGTTCCAATTTGACTCTATAATTTTGGTAGTAAGGGCACCAGATATGAACGCATTGTTCAGGAAGAGGAAAGACTACAGAATTGTTTATAAAGCGTGAGGAATACATCTAGATTCATTCACAAATGACCTGTCTATAAAGCTAATAATTTCGCTTGCCTTCTTAACAATTTGTGTACATTGTTGACTGAGTTATAGGTTACTCGATATTGTTTCTCTCAAATATATGTTTCTGTCTGCACTGCTAATAAGCTGAATGATATTCATTAAATAGTTTGAGAGAGAGAGAGAGTGTGTAAGAGTGAGTGTGTGAGAGTGAGAGAGAAAATGAGAGTGAGAGTGAAATTAGGAGAGAGCCAGTGATCCTGGAAAATGCAGTTATTCCAGAATTTATAATATTATTTCCCTTGTAATATATGACCCCATGAGCACCCACTTGGACCCACCAAATAAAAATCACGACAATATGAAAGAGCAAAGACATAAGTTCCCTAAACTTACAGTGCAATATTATATTGTGCTGTAAAAGACACGGCAATGTATTAAAATAAACTACATACAATATACACTTAGAAGCACAAGCTCTCTAGAAGTATATGATGAATTACTAATGATATGTATTATCAAAGATTTAGAAGGATATACTAGAGATATAAAATAGTGAAAATAGAGCTGTTTAAATAAGTATGTATCTTTAAGATGAATAAAGTTCACGATAAAGTGAGAGAGCAAAGACAAGCATATATATATTATAGAACAGACATAAATCAGGTAATCTATCACTAGTGACACAACTATTAACATTTATCTATTCAAATATATCTATATATCCATTTTAAATACATATCACGATATAGCGAAAGCTTACCGACACAAATTCTCCAGAATTATTTAGTGAATCGTCAAATAGAGAGTATAATAAACTCAACCATGTATCAAGCTATACCCAAATTATAGCAAACTAGCACATAAGCTATATATATATATATATAATTATATATAAATTGTATAAATGCCTTCGAATAGCGTGATTTAGTATAGTATTAAGGGGAGATTTCCACATGAGGGATTTTTTTCTTTACCACTTTCTCCCTCATGTTTAGCCCCATTGCTTTTTGAAATTTTAAGACGCTCGCCCCATTAGTTTGGCGATTTTAAGAACTTTCGCCCCATTTATGTCACTTTTAAGACCTTTTGTCCCATTTAGGTGTCTATTTTTTCCTGGCGAGCGATAGCGAGCCTGTAATTTAAGAGGAACCGGCCTTCGGCCGGGACATTTTTCTACCGAAAAATTTACAAATTTATCTTGAAAGGGGGCCATGGGGGTGTAATTTCAAGCTTGATGGAAGTCTAGGAAAAAACTAAAAACCTCCCCTAAACTCGTTTAGTTTGATGACACTATTTTTCATGACATTGTGGGTATCAGACTATTTTGTTCAGTATAAGAAGGACTATATTCGGAACCAAATGATAGAACAAATATGAGGAAAATTGAATCCTATACTGAAATAATTAAATAATTATTTTAGAAAACGCAACACTCCATAAAGAAAAACTGATGGTATAAAACCACGAAAATAAAGTACTCTAATATATCTGTTCATCCATATAATATTCGGTCGACCAGTGTGATATTCTTCAAATACTTGTCATTTACGATAATAACCTTTTTACTATATCAGGACCCATGCTCAGTTAATGTTTAGTGGATCAGTTAATGTCTCCCTCTCTTGATTGCACCCCAAGTTATCATCAAGGTTTTCGGCGAATTGTTGATTACGACAGTGCCAGACTCGTTGAGCCTATTGTGCCAGCTTTTGTGGATAGTAGGCGTGACTCTTTGTCCCATACAGAGAATGTCAACAGGTATCCCAAATTAAATGTCAGTGTAATATCCAAAGGTGGGGGGAGGGAGGAGCTATGGGGGGGGGGGGAAGGGGTATTAGAAGGGGAACGTAGAGGTGAGATGGGGTTTGGTGAGGACATCATCATCGGGTGCTTTCCAAGGCCTGTGTCACCAGGGGTCGCCACCATCTGTCAGTTGTACTCTCTAACTCTCTTATGCTAAAGTTAAGTTAAAGTTGAGGGGGGATAGACAGGTTGGGGAGGTGAGAAGTCTCTTAAGGGGAGATCTCCACTTGAGGGATTTTTTTCTTGACCCCTTTCTCCCTCATGTTTAGCCCCATTGCTTTTGATATTATGAACAGTTTCCCCCATTAGTTTAGCGATTTTAAGAACTTTCACCCCATATTAAGACCTTTCGTGCAATTCAGGTGTCGATTTTATCCTGGCGAGCGATAGCGAGCCTGTAATTTAAGAGGAACCGGCCTTCGGCCGGGACATTTTTCTACCGAAAAATGTACAAATTTATCTTGAAAGGGATTCAAGGTGGTGTAATTTTAAGCTTGATGGAGGTCTAGGGAACAAACTAAATACCTCCCCTTAAGAATAAAAGAGAAGGAAAAGTGGAAACAAAGAGCAAAGTAGAACTATATTATTTTGTTATGGATTATATTACATTCTGTGTTTT
The DNA here is from genome assembly GCA_032716605.1 of Paralithodes platypus. Taxonomy (NCBI): domain Eukaryota; kingdom Metazoa; phylum Arthropoda; class Malacostraca; order Decapoda; family Lithodidae; genus Paralithodes; species Paralithodes platypus. The sequence goes on along the minus strand of CM064574.1, from coordinate 8,009,841 downwards.
TAATGGCTCTCAGTAGTGTACTGTATCATTGAAGTCATAATAATGTTCGTCCTTAAAACCCTTATAAAGGAGAATGGTTTTATAATAGGCATTTTATTTAGAAGAAACGAATGTAAAATTCCAAAGATGCAACTTCTTGACATTTTATATTTCATTGACTAAACTATTTCTTAAACAAACTGAAGCAGAAGTATAATAGGACCTAGTATAGACTAAAGATGTATTTATGGATGATGCATTTCCACTTTTAGCTTGAATTATATGTAAGTAGTCGATTTAGAACTGGCTTTGCTTGGCATTCCTCTCGTGCATGCATCAAGAGAAGACAGTCCTGAGTGTAAGATAATCACCCTGATATGTAAACAAAACGACTCTAGTGAACTCCTACTATAATGAACTCGATTGCATAGTTTTATATATATTACCTAAGTGTATTATGTTATGCTGGCAAAGGTTATGATAATCAAACAAGAAGAAACTTTATATTATTTAAGTGCTTATGATAGTGGTGACAATAACAAGAAAATACGGTGTCAGAGTCCAAATAACGGGGTTCCTGTGTTTGTGAGTGTGTGTAGGCTATGCACATGGAGTTGCCATTTGTCA